>JAMBLF010000456.1:0-270918 GCA_030578115.1 Leucoptera coffeella | reverse complement strand
CAATAATAAAATTGTAAGCACTTACACGCCGATGTATTTTTATTTGATAGACACGTCTGTGTTTATTACAGCAGAAACCTGGTTACTATGTTTCCTGTGAAGAATAACTACGGGGTTTTAAACTTTAAAGCAGCTTCTCATAACTATTTCTTTAAATGAATAAGAGGTAGCCTATAGTAAAATACTATTTATTATATTTCTTTTTATGTAAAATAGAAAGTTTTAATAAATGTAATAACCGCTCCTATTTTATATACTTGAACCAATTTTATGTAGGTAATTACAAATATAGGCCGGATGACATTAAAATTATACCCACTGATGATGCTTATAAACACTAATGAAAATAACAATAAAATATTGTTTGTCGTTTAATGTACCTGTGTAAGATATAAAAAAATTGAGTTTCTCTAACTAATAATAAAAGACATCGCAAAAAGCAATATAACCTAGATCATATTCGAGACAGGTCAGCATGAAATTAGTAGTTTGTTATCTTTTCGCTTCATGTACATTCCTAGAAAAAAGTGATTGTATACAAAATTGATTTATATACCTATTGACTTGAACAAGGATATTCTTTTATAGGTTTTCATAAGCATCAAAAATTTTAGGATTAAGAACTCAATGCTAACGTCATTTGATTCTTCGAATCTTCTCTCGTAGCTTGATAGATAGAACCTCAGAGACATATGAATCTCCTGTGAACCTGACATTATATAAATAAGAATGTTCAGTTTTGCATATACGCAAATTTGACACTCCCTTATTACTATATTAAGACTAAATTTGATTTATTAATCCGAAATAAACACGAACGTTATTGTGTGTGATATTATCATACTCAATACAAAGATCTCTTTTGGATTTTCGGTTCCGTGTTGAGCCACAAATAAGGAGATTTAAATGTCATAAATGGCTGTTTCATAATACGACACAGTCATAATTTTATAAATTACGAGGGTAAATATTTAAGCACCAAAGGATTACTTATTGAGGCATGAGCGCAACAAAATTTTACGACACCTTTCACATTTCCAAATCCTCAGTATTCTTTTATTAGCCATGGCATTTTGTAACAGAACAGTTTGGACTCACTTTATCGAAGATATTTATTTAAGGAATCACGTTTATGTAACTATTGTTTGGCTATAGATATTTTTAGGATTTGTGATGCTTTTAAAAGATACTGTTAAGGCAGATTAGCTTATGTATTACTCAACCAAACCTAGATTATTCTTATATATGTGCCTAGGTTAATATTTAAGCTTGTAAAACGAAACAAAAAAAATTAATATACCAATTTATTGTTATACGTATTATTAACGTCACTGAACATTGGCTATTAACATCTATCATTTGTTTAGTATCGAAATAGTGATTTTGCTTTTATTTATAACCCAAGTACCACGTTGGTAAAAATAGGTGAACGGTTAAAGTATGTCAAACGTCTCATCTGAAGAGACTAGCGAAAAATACGTAATATTAACACACATTCTATAAACAAAAATATGTGACAAGGGTGTGCGTCAAGGTTATTCAAGTACCTATTTAGATTCACGTAATGAACGAATATTTATTTCATGCTTTTAAGGGCTGTGTGTTTTACAGGGTTTCGTTTTATGGTTTTGTATCATCGATCAAATAACAGTTGAATATAAGACGCATAATTTACAGTAAGAAGTAAATAAAGATATTTTAACATTAGATATAATTTACAATCTAATTTAGATATATGAAATTGTTTAAACCTTATAGACGTATTAGAATTGAATTTTACAAATCTATGTATCACATTTTCATACCCCTAACATACTCTCACATAAATTAATAGAATATAGTAAAATGAAGTCCTTCGTCGTAGATTTGAGTCGGTCTATTGCATAAGATCCTCAAAACCGTGAAATCGGATGTGCCAAGAAAAATACTAAGCACACACAGTGAGTGACGACTAGACACATGAAAGAGGATTAACATGTTCTACAGAGGATAAGGCAACGATTCATTTGATACAGTATACAGTACAGTAACATAGAGATTTATTTTAATTCGTAAGTTTTAAAGTGTAACTAACTTTGTTGCGAAATAATGAGTTTTATCAGTAATTCTTTAAATAAGACGGTCTATTATTGAGTTTAAATAACACATAATATTATATAGGTACAACTTGTAAAATCAACTGGCAAAATCTCGTACATACGAAAAATGTATAGCGTAGATTATATTATATTTCACTATGTAAAACAATTTTATTTACAGTCGTCATTTTTACCCTGATAGCAAGCCCTAGACAGAATTTTCAATCACCAATGAATTCTACATTTCATGTTTAGTTTAGTCTAACATAAATTACTATCAATACAAACCGAAACCTTTGAATTCTTACTCACGATTTCCATGAAACAATACCTTAGGAATAGGTCGTGTATTGTAAAAAAGAACTCCCATTTCCTAGGCTGTCTCGTCCTAAGATAAATGTTTCAAAGTACGAAAAGGGATTGTGCTTAGCCTCGGGTTATACTTTACCGGAAACCCACCACGATTGCACTCATCTAGGGAATAAATCACGAAACTTGAATAGAGATGTTGTACTGCAGCATTTTCATATAGGGTTGCGATAGACTAGGAAAAATAAGATTTGTTCACATTAGAGATGATGATGTATAAACTCTTTATATTACATTTTATTTTTATCAGTAAGGATATTGTATTGCATATTAATAATTATATTATAATATTAACATTGACTTTCTATATATAAAATGCAATACAAACATATCAATTCATTATATATCACTTGATAATTTATGTTATAATATATTACAGTTTCTTTCCTCCTAATACGGCCATTTATAAAACGTATTAATTCTGAATATATAAACTCGCAGGCATTATGAAAATCATTTTGAATTCAGCAGATAACCCTAGCACTCAGGTTGGGTGACGCCACAAAGTGATAAAAACCCTCATATGCGGTTATTAGCAGCAATTTAGTATGCGGACTTAATTTAAGTAGCGTATAATTAATATGTAGGCTATTAAAGGCGCCTTCGCTTTGAGATCAAAGCACTAACACTGATGTGTGTGTGGACAGTTTGTTTGTTCTTTTTTTCAACGTCATCTCGTTTGAGTGCAAAATTCATCTGCGAATCCTCAAATAACAGGTATGGCGGTTTTACTTTATTTGTAAGTGAAAATTATAGGATCACTTTTTACTTGCTTACACCCAAACAGATAGTTTCCGTGGTTTTGGTAACTTTAACCATAACCTACGATCTATTAGGAGATTTCGGAACTAAACTACTTTCGCATCGTTGACATATAACATCTTCACCTTTTTAAAACACATACTTAATAAATGTATTTCTTTAAGGTCATAACCACTTACTATAAATTTATTGTAGCATTTTAGGTTGTAATTCGATTACCGAATTTTGTACCTATGTTCAATTGGGGACAAAGCTACAATAAAGATAAAATATATGGCTAAATAACTGCATAGTCAACAATAATTTGAGATGAATAACCGTGTGGGCGGGCTTATTTATGTTGAAAGAAATCCATTCATTACTATTAGGCACATTACTACACTTCCGGCGTACCTACTAGCCAGTATTTCTAATCGTATGAGCAGTGCATTAATCATAATATACAGGCACGTGTGATACTCATTTCCATACAAGGAGGCGATACGTGTAGGTTAAGGTTTTGTTACAATATTTTTGTTGGCTTAATATGAGCATACAATGACATCGATGCATGTTTTCATAACAATACGCGCGTCATACAAACGAAATAAAACAATGCGGCCTAGCATGCTCGTAGTGAAAATGATAATGAATTAATGTTCTGGTATACTTACCCATTAAAAATAAATTTACGATAGTGCAACGTCTTTTCTTTTATAAATATATAAATGTAAGTTTTGGAAAATATAAAATTGGATAAGCAATAAAATTGTAAACCAGCCATTTCCATATCTTATTAACGAGTAGTATGTTTAATCATGCTTACAGTTTTAGTGATTAATCAATGGTAATGCATAGTTAAGCCGCTACAAAAGTCACGCATAATTCAAGAGCAATTTCGTACACGCCTTTATACTTTTAAACATTTTCTTTGCTTTCTTCCAATCATATCTAACGTCACTTTTCTTAAGTACATACAAAACTTCAAAGAGGTCCATTAATTATTTTCTCAGACAAATACGAAAACTTTCTGCATGCCAATCAAATTTGTCAAACGCATAATGTTTTTTCTCCGTTGACGTTATACGGCTAGCAACGAAAACGTGGGCGAATGCATCACTTTTTCACTACCCAATTTATTTTGAATTCCCAGACACAAGGTTAAGGGCGTAAAACCGATGTTGCAGTAAAAAGTTCGCTTTAATTTGCAACCTCTTTTGTTATACTCCTGATCTAATCGGGGCTAAGTTTTATTTTTATTTCTTTTCTTTTTAGGCAGACTGCGATGTTCTGTTTACGGCAATTAAGGTATGAGGAAAAGAGTATACAAAATTAGGGCCCTTCCGCTTGATTTCTCGGGAATTAGGTTTTTTATTATTTAGCTTTATATACTTTTCATGAAATCGATTAACCGATAATTTACTCGCCCTTTCTGCGATTAGTCTCATGTTGCGGGTTAACATTCAATGCAATTTATCTAATAGAAAAGTAATAATATTATTAAGTTTCATTAAATTATTTAACTTGTTACTGATTGCGCAAACCTTATTGTGTTGACAAAAATTAAATTGTAATTATTTATCACATAAAATCATATATTTAATATAATTTGACGTTATGCGATAGCATATCAAACATATTATCAGTTTATAGAAAGAAATACTAATTCGCTAAATTTCTCACTGGTATGACGTAGGGGCTGAACAAAACTAGTGTAGGACTAGTGTCAACTGAATTTTCTTAGCTTAACTGAATTTTCTTAGCAACCTATCAATAATATGCTATTACTAAAGAACTGTTATGTCTCCTAGATTCTATCCACCGAATGAGTAGTTATCAAATACAGAAAAACGCTGAATCTTTGTAGCAAATTGTGTTGTACTGATAAAATAATGACCAAATAATTGAACGGTTAACAAATTTACCTATTTCCTATGCGTGAATTTATTTCTCATATTAAACTGTTATTGATGGTATAAAGTTTTTTTTTTAATTATAAGCCGATAATTTAACTAATTATTAAAATTTAATAGTAAATAATTTAATTGTTATTTGAACTCTTGATCCATATTAACACAAATCAAAATACTGTCAAATTAAACATATTGAAAGAGTCAATTGCCTTGTGTACTTTTCTACGATAATATTGCATTACAATCGTATCAAGTTACATAGCAAAAATCCTTATTAAGATAAAAAGTGCACGTTTACGACTATCTCGACTTTGATATGCATTAAACGAAGTGTTTTATATTGTATAACGAAGCGAGTGCATCTCAAAATGGACCAAAAAGATACGCATACTTTGCTCAACAAAAGCCTTGTACCTACCAGTTTCAAAGATCTGATATCCTCATAAAATCTCGTTGAAGTGGTTCGAAAAATTCACTGAACTGATTTCACTGCGAACATAAACATTTCTCACACAAAGCACTGCAAACTATCACTGCATTTCACTCCGATTTGCTTATGCAAAAGTTTTTCAACAAATGATATTGAATGAAAAAATGTTTAGAAAAATCAATTGTCAAATTGAACTGAATTTCCCTCCAAAAGCGCGCGATATTAGTTGTCAAACTATGGGAATAGAGCACGGTTTGTTTTTAAAGGTTGAAAAAAGCACAAGACGTGCGCGATTCAGCCGGCTTAAAAGAATCAGTTCCCTGCGCCAGCGCACCGACGCTACGCTATTCCGATCTAAAACTGACCAGACTGGTATGAAGTAAGGTGTATCAGAACCGGTGTGCTCTGAGACAACTTCGGAATTAAATCTGCTCTTACTACGAACGGATTAGTAACTCGATCGAGTTGGAAAAGTTTTAGTACTACCTATCTAGATCTTGTACTTAAGTACTTAGTTCAGATTTATGCTGTTTATGAAATTAACTTAAGCTTATGATAAATTTATTATTTTTGAAAAAAATTCATTTGCAATTTTAGCGACTTTGCAAAACTACAGAAATCACTCAGTTCTGTGTCTACCACAAAAGAAATTTAAGTCACGGTGCTCATATTATTATAAACATGACCCCTTAATATGAATGTGTTTACCTAATAGTGCCTAGGTTTCTATCTAGGTAATACTTACTTACTTACTGTCTAGATAAGCAAATTAAATAAACAAAATTATACGATGTTTAACCTACTTAAATTTTTATAATAGTGAGGCATCTTTGTTTTTACAATTTACAGATATTTGTACTTGTTATGAGTTCTATCATTCATATGCAGCAGTACTATAGATTTATAATTATTTCAACGTTCCCCGTGCTGGTCTGGGAAATAAATAGAATGCTAATTAATTATCCTTCTTCCCGACATATCGTAAAAGGCAATTAAGGGTCGAACAAATTTATTGCGCGCAGGGTTAACAACCTGTAACCAATGCCATGACGAACCCGATAATTATTGCTAAACATTCTAAGAAAATGTTATGTTCCTAAAGTTCAGTTTTCTCCGTAATGTATAAAGAGAAATAAAGTAATGAAATAAAAGTTAAATAATAAAATTAAAGTTGTAATATGAATAAAGAAAAGATTCACACAATACAAATCTTATGAATCGCCAATATTTTCCGTGGTCGTGGTAGGCCCGTGATTTACTAACTCTTCTTATTGTAAGCATAGTGTCCGACTTATGTCCTAGAATCGTGAACTTTGGTAAGTGCTCATTCAGGAGTTAGCTATCACAGAAAGCACTTTATGGGGCATAAAACCTACTTGCGAGGGCCTCCTTACACCGCTTTACACTTTGCACGGACTCATATACAACCTTATTTGCTAACCTATGTCGAACCTATTTAGAAGAAAATTGATGGCCAGTACCTGAAATTTTCTCCATATAAATACGATATACATAAATAAAGCTCAAACTAATCAACAGAATGTGGATAATCTAAATAGTCACCCATCTAAACACTGCATATGCCCACGCTGCTTAACTTTGGTTACTTATCAATAACCAAAGTATCAAAGTATATACAGCCTTTTATTAGTACAAAGTACATAATATATTTATAAAAGAATGGCTTAAATCCTCAATATTATATGCATATCATCAAAATCTACTTAATAATATTTAATTTTATGTGTTGATCGATGTCCGTCTTACTGTCATCGACTGTTTTCATGAAGTAACGTGATATGTGATAATCCCTTTCATCATCATGCTTTAATACCTATGTGGAGGAGTTGATAGATATTCTCACGCGGTTCACTGATACACAATATCAAAGACTAAATCTTGAAAAGTCATCACTTAAAATATTTTGAAATAGGAATACTCTGGCTTTAAATAATACTTTGTTACTATACACTACTAATAAGCATTACAGAACACATATGTTACGTATCGATTGGGGTAAAGCAGATGAAACTTTATAGAGTACTACCGCAGAAAATATTTATTTAAATATTTCTTATAATTCATTTAGTTAAAAATGTATAGAGCCAAGTTAGGAGGATAAAAGACCATAAAATAATAACCAACATACTGGTAGGTCAAATTGGCTATGACTGAAGCTAAAGAGTGTTTGTCAAAATCCTCCAAGATGGCAATCTAGTATCTGCCTAATCCGACTGGACGTAGATGCGAGAACACGATTATATGTATCTACATACGTATTCAATAGTGTTCATATCACCTCTATATTCGCATCTTTTGTTTGCTATTATTACAAAACGTGTCCGCATGTAACAAGAAAACACCAAAAGCGGACAAATCAATTCAAAGACGGAAACTGAGTCGCGTGGCTCAAATCGTGGCTTAAACCCAGCATTTTATTTTGTAACTGTTGACCTAAAAACAAAAATATTTGTCCAAACCCAGCTGATAATGTTCGTATTGTTCAAGAGTTGGTCGGCGACGTTCTCGGAAGATATAAAGAGTGGGTGGATGCCTCTCGATTTATTTAATGTAGAGTTCGTATTTTGGTATCTTGATAGAAATGCTGCTTTTAAACGTATAAGTTAGAGTATCTGAGTTATTAATCACATTTTGTACAATCTTATAATAAAATGTATCTATGCTTACATATATACAATATATAATATATAAACAAAGTCCTAAATCACATTGTTCAAGAACTCTCATCAACTTATTAACCTGTGATTTTGTAGCTTTCTGTCAAACCTTTAGGAATAAAAGAGCCCCTTTTTACATCGAATTATACAGTGGTTTAAAACGAAATCATGAAATTTTACTTTAGTTAATGAGGGATTCTACAAGCAACTTCATTGTTGCCTATCTATCATATTTTCGCCTTTCATAAAAGTTTTTTGATTATTACTAAACTACATATTGTGGTTTGGAAATTAATTGTTAATTTACGTAATCATACAAATCATGTATCAGTACCTAGAGATTAGCAGAGATTATGGTGTCCCAGTAAATTAATATGGATGTTAGATTAACCTCCAAAATGGAAGCATTCTGTAATTTTCAATTAATACTTAAAACAAACATATCTTATTAGCATTATTATCCATCAAATATCAATTAGCTCATAAAATAAAAGACGAAGAATGAGGAAAGATGGTTGGTATAAATGAAGCGATGAACGTAAGAAAGTCACGAAGGCAATTTATATAGCCACAATTTTTCAGCACCGTTCTAAATAATATATTCGATAGTGGCTGCCTATCCCAATACGATTGGTTAACGTTAATATACGTAAATATCTTTTATATGCACATAAGAAAAAAAATCAGTTTCCGCAACAATGGAATATCCATTTTCAACTCTATGGCACAGCTGATTAAAATCTAGATGGCAAAGATGCAGATATCATTTTTATAAATTGCAAAAATACAAAAGCATGTTTTTATGTTAAATGTTACGAGGGCGAGGCGGTATCTACCGTAAAATTTGTTGGCAAATTATGAAATACAAGATTGTCAGTTGATAGATATCGGTGCTCATTTTTTAAATTAGTAAGACTACAGACATGATATGAATGAATCCGTATGAATCCGTAGAAAAACTTTCCTTTTTACAATCTTGCAACTTTGCCTAATATTAACATAAAACAAACGGTTTAAAACGCTGTCTTGTATATAACCTAATATGATAATTGATGATTCATATTCTAAACGGTAAATGGTAACAGATTCAGATTTGGCAAATCAACTTGTTGACAGCTATCTTTTCAACAACGTAAAAGGAATGATAAGGAATCCGCACGATGAAATTAATATGAAAAAATGTAGACATTTCGGACCCATTTCATGATATTAATGGTGGACTTTAGTATTTAAAAACAATTCCCATAGGTAATATATTATATATTCAATGGAAATCGACCCAGGAACATAAGATTTTTAGAGTCTTCGTAATCATATTAAGAGACCAGATTTTATTACCTTGAAACTTGATCTCTCCTATCTATGTTCCCATTAATATTTAATATATTATTAAGTACTAGTATTAAAACACGTCTTCATTGCCGATATTCAATTCATAAACATGCTATAAACTCACGATCCGTGAATAAAATCCTATAGCGTTCCTTCAATAATAGTCATATCATTATGAAACAGCGGAAACTTAAATAGGTAACGAAAACACTACGAGTGTTGATCCGCCAATACAATATTTCTCTACACTTCAAAGAGACGCATCAAATACCTTGGCTATCTCGCGTATTGGCAAATCAATTGATGGATTTACAACAGCCGGTTAAAGGACATAGAATTTAAGAGCTATGAAAAAGTGATGCAAATGGAATTCATCGGAATTTGTCACAAGGTCGGATAGAATGTGTCCCAATTCCAAATTTCACTCGTATAGACATATATTAATGTCCATATTTTCTAGAAGGGGGATATAAACTTAACTCTTTGAGAGTAAAGTAGACGTTGTAGTCTAAAGGTTTGTAACAAGAGATTGAATAACAAAAGTTCCAGATTCAAAGGCCACTAAAATAATACGAACACAATAATTTTCAAATAATATTTTTAAATATGTGTTTTTCATTTACGTACATAATTTACAGTCGCTAACGGTGAGGGAAAAAACATCGTGAGGAAACCTGCCTATCACTCAGGATAGGTAATAGCCAGTGCCTATATACGGCGATACGGTTCACTACCTATCACGTTGGGTGCTGTCTATCTAGTGATACGCGGGCTTCGAATGACCCATTCTTAACATGCCTTCGAAATTTCGGAGATGGGCATTCAAGCCTCTGACTACCCCGCCATAATAAAAAAGGGAGTGTGTATACACAAGTCGTGAAGCGTATGTTTTTTTATGTACAATAATTTTCAACTTTTTCAAGTCTACGGAGTCGAAAAAAATAATGTTTTAGTTAGTACAAGTACCTAAATAGCAGCACGGGAAACCTACCTTTCCCTCATCCTAAACGTTTTATACATCAGAACATCATTGAGTTTAACCAAGATATCCAAACCACAGAAAATTCCCACCGGTAACGCCGCGAGCTTACTCTTTCACTGCCATACAAGCCCCCTATCATCTCGACCTTTATCTACAAACCTGACATCATATTATTAGAAACTAATACCATAATCAATACATCACAAAGCACTTGCAAATTAATAACAAGCACAGGTGCCGGGGCCACTCCGCAGAATGTTAACAAACTTTCTAATCGCCCATTGAAAGCAAGTCACGAGTTTCCATTCAATGCAAATCATATTTATATCTTTATCATCCCGAGAGGCAATTTCTAATTACTTATTACGAACAGTTTAATAGCAATCACACGAAGTGTTGCGTTGAGATTATCTGGGCTATGCCAGGGTGAGGTTAACCTGCCTTCCGGGCAACGATTATTGCTGCTTATTTTATTGTAATTGTAATGTAAAGCAATTGGACGTAGTTTTAGCAAAGGAGTAAACCCACGCTTTGGTCAAAACTGAATTTTATATAACAACTTTCTTTGTTATATCTTCTAAATAAGAAATCATGATGTTCTACAAATCATGACAAGTACATATACATTTACGTCTTTCAACCTCTTTCAGGTGGATATAACCTGGGAGATATACTATAATACCTTATAAGTCACTTTTGGCACAAATATTCGGGTTGTGGTGTCATATAAACAGGTAATGGTTGCTAGTCCATCGCCCAATAGATTCCTTAGTCGCTTCCTACGACATGCCGACAAGAAAGCAGTTAGTAAGCATTTGTTTTACGTCCTAGACTAAATTATACTACTAAACTAAATTAAATATTTAACGTATCACATCGTTGGTATTGTTTTAACTCCCTCAAATACTATTTAAGCTTGAAACACTCTTTACTGATATAGCTTACATATGAACCTTTAAGTTTACTTTGTATCCTGGCAAAAGTATGAAAACCGAAGGTTATCCACTTTAGCCTTGATTGTATGATGGGCTAGCAACTCTATAATATTATATACATCAATGCTGTTAGGTACACCCCCGTGAATTAAAGTAATAGTGTCTCAGGTTAAACTAAAAAGAATGAAGACGTGACGTAAGATGTTATATCGTGACGTAAAATGAAGATGTAAAATGTTATATCTATATAAAGATAACACATTTCTAGTTCACGACTATAATTACTTGCGGGGTAGTCATAGATCCGCACGTCCATCTTTGCAGATGCGAAGTTAGTGATTCTTTCGCCACATCAATTCAGTATGTTATGAAATAGATGTGATAAGTAGTATCATCATTTACAGCCACTGTTGAGTTAATTTCTTGAGGAATAGATAGGATTCGTTGCAATGCTTTCACTGTTCGTAGTTAATTAGTATAATACGCAAACAAAATACATAGATTGGATTCCTTGCAATTATTTATTTCTCATGAATTAAATGCTATAATGTATATACCAAATACACATAAAGTATATTTTCAAGAGAGGATAGAACCCCATCCCTACGTACTAGTTTAAAGAAAATGACACCAACTACTTTATTAAACCGTTCCCACATGTCTAGTTTATAAAGAATTCAAACAAGTCCAATGTAATATGAAATAACGTCCCTTATTTTAAACCGCATTTTTAAACCTTTACTGCTATCATTTTGTTATTGATTACATTAATAATTGATATGTCTTGTAAACACAGTTCAAATAAATCTGCTTATGCCTGTTATTCACAAAATTGATTCCAGTTCGTAATGCTTTTATTATAAATTGAATTGAATGAATCAAGCCAAACACCTCAACCGCTTTTCTATCAAGTTGCTAAACAAAACGGATTCTGAGTTTATTTCAAGTCCGATTTATTTAATTATTGTAACTGAAATAAGGTAAGGTCATGATTGTAAATAATAATTTTATCAATAACAATACGTTATCTCATTAAAAACTATTGATTTACCTGGAAAATAACTGCTAAACACACAATTTATGTAACATGGATAGATGAGTTTCATGTTTCTTTTACGTACCTTTGTAATGTAAGAAACAATAATTTATTAGTAAAGCATTCTATTGATAGTTTTAGTCAGTTATTTATAGATTTTACTGGATTCATCCCTTGTTATTTCAATCCATAAACCTTTTATGTGAAATTTTATGAATGAATGAAATAAAACCTAAACTATGTTTGTATTCATCCTAGTATACTTACTAAAACAACTAATATATCTTTTCTTTTTATTCCAACCCTAATAAGCTGCCAACATGGTGCGTTTAGAGAGCTGCTGGTCACCATGTATTTGGTCTTCAACCCTGAAATCTGGTACTCGTGCCATAGCAGTCTACACCGCAGCCATGAGTGTGGTCCTCATCACATTTATAGCCTACCAGATGGCTGGCGGAGATTCAACGCAGATATGGAATCCTTTATTTGAAACTGATGTTAGAGGATGTAAGTAATTTTAGTGTTATGTATATAATTGTTGCATTCTCGACGTCCTTGATAGCTATAACTTGAAATAATACCTCTGTGTTTGCCCTTTGCGTTACTACTGGGATGGTTAACATTGATATAGTTTATTATCATTGCAACTTGTATGTGGATTGTCAGAGTGTCATGTGTTATAATATCTGCACTGCGAAGATATTTATTGTCTAGTGAAATAGTGAGCATCTAAAGTGACAGGTGGGAATCACAGTCACCATTTACAAATTTAGTCCTAATGAGAGGAATATGTTGGTTTTCTAAGTTTTCTCTTACTGTATAACAAGTAGCTAGTACTTGTATTTACAAGCCAAAACATATACATAAATCACACTTGCCTCACTATAGAGGCTTAGGCAGAGATCATGGATCCTCATTTGACCCAATCCTGATAAAACGCTTTTGTTTCACTGACACTCATACACCTCCTCATACACAGTTGGCAGTTATACATACAGTCGAAAACTTATATATTTTCTATTGAAGAAGATTCACACTACCCCTGTATTTTGTTGACTGCAATGTATATCATACAGATGAAAATAATTGATAATTCAACCAATATCTTATCTTAATTTCAGCAATGCAAGTGGTCGGCGGTATTGCTATTTTTGTGTTCATTGGACTAATTATAGCTTCGGTTATGATGGTAAGTGGCTGAATTAAAATCTTAATTAACACAGAGTTTGAACTATCTAAAATAATATTTATGAAGTATTTCTTAGAAGGTCTAACTATTTATTACTTCATATGTATGTATACATATTCATTCATGTCTTTTTATCCTCTTCGGAGTGGACAGAACTTCGGAGATGTAAGAAGTTCTCTAAGAGCACATTTTAGTGTGAATATTGGGTTTGCAAAGTTACATTAGACATTTGTCACAGGTTGCTAGTAGATCACCCAATTGATTCCATTTACCCCTAGATCCTTAGTCGACTCGAGTCAACCCAGGATTAACGGTAGCTGGTTAGCATTCTTATTATGTCACTTTACATACTAGCATAGGACATCAGATTTCTAACATATCCAAACCCACTACTCCAAAGTTACTAAAAAATAAACTCCACTAGTTATAAATCATTACCTATACATTTGTTCCAAAATTGCAAAGTCAGCAATGTATAGCTACATTTGACCCTGCTATAATGATATTAGTAAAATGTAGTTTTCCATGTCACTTTTTACCCCTATCCCTCGTTACAGATAGGTTTGCTCTTATCAGTGTTCCTCACACTAAAAACAATATATTTCATCATTACAATAATATAATTTGACAGTCCACATATTTAATAAAGGAAGAAGTAAATTTAACCGCTGTGACGAGTCTGTATAAGGAGGTATGTATGTACGTATCAATGATGCAAAATGGTTTGTCAATATGGAGGTAAATGGGAATCCTTGATCTCTGCCTACCGCTCTGTAGGGAAACGCAGGTAATGTTTATGTGTGTACAATTATAATGATACAAAAATTAACACTTATTTTTGTTACATACATTTTCAGGTAATTGGCGTGAACATTTGGATGCGTGGTTTCATTCTACCCTGGCTGATAATCATGGGAGTGCTGATTCTGTTCCAACTAGTCTTTGGAATGTGGCTCATAGGCGGTTATTACATTTATGTGAGTATAATAGTATAGTAATACTAAATTTGTCCCATGCTAGCCAAATACAAAAAAGAATGCTAACTATCTGCCGTTGTTGAGGCAAATGATAATTAGTTGGATTTTTTTTGTAATAATAATGGTTCTAATATATCCTTAGATGGTGCCTTATTGTTTGTGTGCAAAAATTCTAAAAGTCAGTTATTAAATAGAACATTGTCATTATCTAATACATGATTTTTTTAATTTGATTTATTAAGAAAATTATTCCTAAACATGGCAAAGTTCTCTCTGTTAATGTTAAAACGATTACTGGACTGCCCTTTACATTATTTTAGGCAACTAAAGGACACATTACATTGTCATTTCTACTCGTAGTGGAGTTACTGGAATAAATGCGGGTTGAGAGTATCTTTTTCTATGTATAAGATAATTTATTCAAGAGAATTTCATTTGTATCTGACTGACTATTACTTTTTCAGCTTGATGCTACGTTCGCTGCTTTCCTGGACTTTTTGTGGATGGCGTATAATGTAAGTTTGTTATTTTAAATGCAAAAACGGTAAACCCGCAGACACATTAATCACTACACATTACTTTAGCCAACTAACCACCTGCCAATCAATGGGGTCAATTCTAACCTGACATTTCTACCTGGTGGTCAATCCGTATAAGTTTAAAGTTCAAATTTCCACTATAGTATATTCGCATTAAGAAAATAGTGACGTCATCATGTCCCCACGATTTGACCAATGAGACCTGACAACGGTTGTCCGCCATTGGTCGAAGAGACTTGTTTTCTCATTATCTAACGTCTTATTGGTCAGTTTACTTTTGTATATCATGACGTCACTATTTACTTAACTCGAATAGACTATAGTTTGTCAAACAGTTCAATAGAAAAGCCCACCAACCTTTGTTATGCCCAATTGCCGTTATTGAGTACGCAAATGATGCACGGGCTATTATCCATTAACCCATTCTTAAATATTAGTCCCTGTCCATTAGAGATCTTCTACGATAGCTAAACATTGAAGCATCTAGTCCCATATCACCATTTTGCCACTTCCCAGCCAGAAGATAACTGATTAGCATTATGCTCGATTACAGAAGCAATCTTATTATACATAAAATAGCATATGCTTCACGACTTGTTTACAGCCTTTTTTATTGTGGCAGGGTAGTCAGAGGCTTGAGTGCCCATCTACGAAATTTCAAAAGCATATTAGTTATGAACCAAAGCCCACGTTTCCTTAGATAATAATAACATATACTCTGGCAAATAGGAAAACTAAATTGAGTGTTATTTTTATAATATTGACTCTTACCTTTTTTATCACCTAATCCACAATTGTACAGCTGCTAACTTTGAAGTAATAGTCTTAGTAATTATTTAATTTGTCTTCTTTCAGATATATTGCTGGATGTGTGTGAATTCCCAGTACCTAAACATTTTGGATATGCAATCGCCTAACATTGAGATTCTACTTGAAGACTAAGTACATTGTAGTATGTATCTCAAAATCGTAACATTATATTGGGAAACCCACCTTATATTATACTTTTGTAGTACGTGAAAAACTGTATAGCCATGTATTTTAGATGACCAATTGAAATTTCGTAGTTTTGCACCTAAGTGTCCTTTTGTAAGTTTATATGTAGATTAAAATAAGCTTATTTTGAAGTAAAAGTTTCATGACAATGTGGTATCCCTAGAGTTTGCATTAGTAGAGTTATTTATATACAGTGTAAATTTTGTATTGAATACTCACTAAACGATATTAATATGTCTAAATAAATCCTTAATGAAATTGATCAGAATATAGTAAATAGTACAGAAAACTAAACTAATAATACTAGTTTGCAAGAAATGAGATAAATTATCAGTTTTTATTTGTAATGTGCTACATTCAAACAAATCTAATCATTATACACAAATTGTAAGTTTTGAAAGATAGTAGTAGCAATTTCTAAATGTGTTTATTTAAATCGTGAAACATTGCCTTTATGTTGAAAATTCTCACCAAAATATTAGTAATAGTATTATAATTATGTATGTAGTACTACATTTTCTAAGTTATAGCACGATTATATAAGTTTATTATATATAGTGTTTGCCTAATGAGTTATATGTATGGTAAAAACAAAACTTCAAAATTATCTGCATATGCCTCCTATGAAATGGAATATATTAGGCGATAGTCTACTAACATATTACTAATGTTCCGTAGGACATCAAAATCCCAATGTTTTTTTCTATAAGTGACTTAGATGTTATATCTTCAGGGTTCTGTCCACCCCGACCGGGATTAAAGGACTATAATGTATGTATGTATATCTATATACCTCTTTAGTAAATATGTCTGTGCAAATAGTTCTAAGATAAAGTATTGTACTAATTTTGTATTTTTATAAGTTAGAAAAAAAGGGTTTTGTTCTTATATGATAAATCTTTATTTTGCATTTATATTGTCTAATCCGTCCAATTCGCATTTAAATCTATTTTATACTTTTATATTAATAAAATTTACGTGTAACAAATAAATTTTGGTATGATTTTGATCCCCTCAATACAAAAAAAGAAATTTGTGTTAAGTTTTGTCGGTTTATTGCAAAAATCGGTTTGTGGCAATGTAGCTAATAATCGCTAGAGTTTAAATGTTCTGTTCCTTTTTTGTTTTAACCTAACATAATCCAAAGGCTGACTGTCTGGTAAAAAGTGTATTGAATGGCAAAAGACCATCGCAAAATCTAATTTAATAGTCGTCTGTATTCTCTTATTATTATTAATTTTGTATGTATCATATATCGGCAAATAAGACATGACAATCAGATATATGACATTACGAAAGAATGACGTTTGAAATAATTATAACTGCCAAGCGTGTAGTGAGGTATATATGTTATATAGTTTTAGGTGTATGTGGTGATATCATCAAACTAACATACGTGAAATAACACACAAATATTGGAAAATTCTTAATGATTTATTTGCATAAACAAAAAGTTTATTATTCCTTGTTTTCTTTTGCGTTTTTAAGTACGACAATTTTATAGTTACAAATAGAATCGAATTTACAATAGTAAGTACTAAACGCGCAAATTAATAAAAACAACTTTGCTTTATCTAACAAGGTAAAAAATACTCAGAAAAACATTTTAACAAAAATTTTCTTACAAAATTTATGAACAAGTCAATTTAACTGTATTGCACATTTTAATCCGTAAACTATTTATATCAATATAAATCATGCACGTCCAGTGTCTAAACAAATTCTGCGCAGAATTGATCAAACCGAATATAAATCAATGACATAATACCAATATTAGATTTAAAAATATATTTGAACTCGGTAAATTAATCTGAATTTGATATATCTTTATTTTCCTGATTCGTAGAATATCAATGAAAACTTTATACCAAACATAATAATTTTAGTTTGTAAACCCAAATATTTAGTGACTGATGAGAAAGTAATGAAATAATGATAAAATAAAATAAATTATTTAAAAAATGTCTTCATGTACGCTTGAGCAAAACGCCTCTACAATATTATGTCATAAAAATGCAGTTAACTTTATAAAATGGCTAATATATACACACTAAACTTTACTAACTGGGACTATAGGTACAACAAAATAACTTAATACCTACGAAATTTACAGCAGAGTATCATAATTAATCTCTAAACACAGTCAGAAATTATCCTACGATGTATTATACAGTATTATACAAAATTCAACTTTAACAACTAAAATGATATGCAGGAAGCTTCATTGTAATAATTACATACAATTAAGCAAGATTTCGTTTACTTTTAAGAGTATTTTAAGCATTAAATACCGTAAAGTTAATCTATACATAAAAATGGAATGATTTTTGGAATGTGTCTTAATTTTATGAACTTTTCAATTCGAATACATTCTGTACTGCATGAACAGCTGAACTATGAGTGTTAGGCCCTTTGTATACATTTTGGACTACTCACGTACTATTACCAACTGAATCACTGTTATCAAAGAAGCTATGATCCCGCCGGGTACCAATTTTGGTTGGAAACATTTTTGTCTATCGCCTGCGGGTGTCCCGCGTGAGACTGCGGATGATATAAATGAAAAGATGAGGGCGGGTGGAAGAACTGTGACTGATCTAACGAAGACGTGTAATCTAGGGCTCCTGGCACAGCTGAATAAGCTTGGGGCTTCAATGGCAAAGGAGGTTCTCCTAGATACGAATGCCTTAACGCTTCAGAATAGGCAGCGTTGTCATAAGACAGAGCGTACTGTTGCTTATCCCTTGGTGACACTGATCCAGGAGGTGTCATTGCTGAGTGGTAATCCGCGTAGCCACCATAAGCCAAACTACCAATTTCCGTGGTTTTATGCCCTAGCTGTTCACCGTAACTTGACCCTTCACTTCCAGGGGGTGTAGGCAAAGGACCATTCTGACCATCATTGGAATAGTAACCTCCAGTCCTGCCGTCACCTAAAAAGTTGCTCCTGATCACACTTTCCCGATTCGCGTAAAGCTGCCTTAGTAAAGCGGACGCAGGTGTGGAGGTATGGTTACTTGGTGGTAACTGTCGGTTTAGATGGTTCAAGTGGTGGTTTTGGGTTCCTATCCACTGTATAGTAGACTTTTGCTGTTGTTGTTTCAACAGAGCGTCCGTAGAAAAGTCTGTGGGTCTATGTGATATTTCTTTGGCATCCATCGTCGGTAAATGCTTTGACATTGCGTTTTCTAGGTCTCTAACTGACGTAGCATCTGGCGCTCCTTCGGGAACCGCTATGTTCTTCGCTAGATCTCTATCTACAGGAGAAATGGTTGCACCAGGGTTCGAAGAGGACTTTCTTCTATCTTCTTCTTGGTTTTCCTCTTCACAGTCGGTGGTCATCTTCCTCTTTTTGAGCTTTCTTGCGGGGAGAGGGGACGTTCTTTCAGGGTTGGTGTGTAAAGGCACGGGTTGGTCGTTGAGCCTTGTTAGATGTGGTACTTCGGCGGTTGGTTGGACTTGTGTCGAATCTGTGTTAGCACTAGGTTCTGTTCTTTCACTAGGATGTCTAGGTGGAGGTGGTCCACCGCCGGTGTCAGCGTCTGGGGGACCATTTTCGGGGTCTCCAGCGGTTTCTTCTCGTTTCACTCCTTGACCGCTCTCTTCTAACTGGCAGCAGTCCATTACAGTGTTGGGGTACTCTCGACCGCTGAAATTGATAAAATAATAGTCATAAGTACAGGATGAAGGACAGCATGTTAAAAAAAGAAAATATATTTGGTTACACATTGCAATGTTCGGTACAGCACCTTAACGCTGAAAATATTATTTAGGTGTAGTTTTAAACCTTATGAATGCTGAAGGTATAATTTATTGGCAGAAGTTATTAGCCGATATTTCACATGGAGCACGAGAAGTTTGCACTTGTAAATGGCGACATGGCTGACCATCTGTCACATTGAGTACTGACTATCTGGTTAACACGTGGGTTCGAGGTGTCCATAGAATAACTACCTTCGCAATTGCAGAGATGGACATCTGAACCTCTGACTACCCCGCAAGGGTTAATGGTCGTGAATGCGTTTGTTTGTTTTGTTTGAGCACGAGAATAAAATAATGCTAACAACGAGTGTGAACTTACCTAATGACATAATTGACGCAAATGATGTTTTGCTCCTCTGCATTCTTTGATGAGCAGACCACTGTAGCGCAAGTCTGCATCCAAGTGTAGCCTCCAAGTTTGTTCATGATTCGGTAGTAGTGAGTCAAAACTTGGCCTTTGTTCATTACTGCGAATAAAATATTTTTTATTAGACAAAGCAAAGATTATCCTCATATATTGCATCACGATCAATTACGAAACAGAAGTCGTTTAAGGCACGAGGCCTCCAAACTCACGATTGACAACACAAATCGTATTGTTCAACAAGACCTTGAAAGACAACTTTGAAATTTTGATTACTGCCTTACTCCGCTTTACCGTCATACACCGTAAACTCATAGTAAACAAAGCTTCGCCGTTGCGGTTGCATTAATTAGAGCCAACAATGAGTTAGCCAGGACATATGTATTGGCAATACGTGAGTCATTAAAACCATGACACTTCGGTTTTGTATCCACGCATTGTGCATTGTAATCGGGAGGCATTTTTGAAACCACGTCAATGGCAACGAGCCAAAGGTATCTCGAAAGAGTGCCTACTTACTTTAACATCTTTCGTTTCCAAATAAACTACAAAAGTTATTCGAGAACGATCTGATTGAATGTAAATTTAATCATGTATCTAATACTCAGTAAGTCAGTTCGAAATCAAGTACAAATTGAATGGAATCAACCGAAGGCAAACTCGTAGTATTCAGTGAAGCTGCGCAATGACAGCATAGGTACTCATCTCAACTAATAACATACCTAAACCGATCAGTCACGTAGCAATACCTAGTCAGTTATCGTCTACGCTCGGCAGCCGAATCCATTTATATTAATTCAGCCATCACCATTCCCGATGAGCACTAACCACAACAACTAAATTACCCGCTTTCTACGCAAACAGCCGGCTTTTTATGGTAATTACAACTATTGTTATTCCGCGTCCGATCTGGCCACATTTGACCGGCATCCAAGCTGGTACCGTGAAACGGCGCCGCCATTTAAAATTCAAATTAAACGGACCAGTAAAGCTATCAACGCCATAGGTGCTAGAGGATCCCATAAAAATCACATGGCGAGCTGTGATTGGCATTCGAAAGTGACGCGGCCATTTTGTTTTCTGATGTAAGTACCTTCTGTAAGGTAGGAATCGAAACAGGATGTCGGATTACATCATTGGGAATGTACTGGCCATTACATCTGATAGTTTAAGCGTACTATGAATAGACAATGTTGTGTCTAAGAATGACATAAAAATATTTTAATGCAGTATTTTATCATTAACGTACGTTATTCATTCATATCAGAATGGTTTCTTTCATCATCTAGGTACAATATTAATTCAACCACAAAGTTAACTATTTTTACTACATTGAACCTTCGTAACGCGTATGTAAAATTTGCAATGAAATTATGTTTGAAATGACCAAAACAAAGTTGGGATTATTTTTCAAAAGAGCCAAAGCAGGAATGCAAGAAGAAACCGAAAAGTGAGTAAGATCGACCTGAGCCCCAGTCACGCACGGAATAATCTAAGAAAGGAAAGATGGCTACAGACATTCAAATCTCAGAGGCACCAGAGATAATAAAAACTTCATATCCATCTCTGAAGATATTAAGGCGTGCCATTTCCCACGTAGATGTACGCCGCCATTGGGAGGGAACCGAAATGATGTACATTATTAT
Organism: Leucoptera coffeella; assembly: GCA_030578115.1. Lineage (NCBI taxonomy): Eukaryota > Metazoa > Arthropoda > Insecta > Lepidoptera > Lyonetiidae > Leucoptera > Leucoptera coffeella. The sequence continues at coordinate 248,951 of JAMBLF010000456.1, read as the reverse complement.
TCATATCACAAACGTTGACACGTCGACTCCACAAGACTGAATTAAAAATATCTTTATCTGATGCGAACCTGAATAAATATACTCTGTGGGAATATGTGAAAAGTTTCACTAAGTTACAAAGACTGGATGAAGTCTTTTAGTGGAAACAAAGTAGCTTTAAGGACTGTAGGAATAAATTTTCCTCGTAACATCCTGAGCCTTGGACTCTGTTGTCTTGACATGAATTTCAAGAGTGCCTCCACTGAATACAAAGTAAGCGTTACGACATTACCAAGGAGGATTTCACCAGTATTGGTTCATCGATCAATGATACATTAAAGTCAGGTGCTCGGCTATCTAAGCTACTACTGACGAATAGATGACTTGTTTGGACATTGCGATTGTGTAGATAAAGTCCACAGGTACACACATTATTGATGACGTCATGGAGGATTTTATTGATGATGGGATGGGTCTACCGATTTAAGTGACTATAACAAAGAGTGGAATTATTGTCCTATGTTAGTCAGACGAAGATTCAACACAGTTTGACCGATTATGATAGAAATTGTAAGAATTATAGTATATAGTATTTTCTTTAGCTTTTTAGTCAATGAGCTTTCTGCCAAACCTTCAATAACACAATGTTTTCTAGATCCAAAGTTTGTTCAAAGTTTAAATTTAGAACTTTCTAAAGCCAGTGCCATGTATGCGTGTTATAAAATTATAAAAGTATAATGTATGGATTGTATTCTTAAGATTATATTAGGCTTAAATAATTAATTTTTAAATCTACGAAAACCGCCTAATCTACAACGATTAAATATTTCAAAAAGAATTACGTATCGTAAGGAATCCAGCTAACCACTAGTGAAACTGCTTTCCTGATTGGTCAGACTACTAATAAGGAACGATGTGATTGGTTCGGTAACGAAACACCACAGGATTCACTTCATAAACTACTACGATAGGTAGTATTATATCATACAAATTAACACTATGAAAGGAATATACTTACAATCTAAGTGACATTTTCTAAGTTTGTTGGCGTCCTCTCCATGGCATAGTGAGTACAGATTCTTGCCCGTCAGCTCCTCTGCCGTATAGCCTAGCAATTCTGTTACCCTGCTGAATAAATAATTACTATTAGATACAATATTTACAAGAGTTATTGAAGGATATAAAAACCTTTCCGTTATAGTTTTAAGAGATTCGCGATTTATACTCATGATTAATTACTAACGGGAGTCTGCCCGTGACCATGGCTGCTGCAACGTAGCCGAGACATCGGGTTAATAAAGGTAACTTAATTATATAAAAACATACGCGATAAGTCCCGTTAGTTATTAATCACCTTTCCGTTACTTTAAGAGCCTAGGTATACCATCGGTGACAAGTTACTAGTCTATCCCCTTATAGATTCCATTAAAGCCTATTTTCGTAGTCACTTCCTACGACATGCCGTTACGAACGGCAGCTAGTTAGCACTTCTTAATAACCAGTCCATGGCTTAATATAATCTAAATTAGATTTTTATAAGTCATTGTGCATATTAATCTATCTTGTGAGTCATCTAATCAACGTAGCCATAGACCATTTATTTCACAATAGAATATGTGTCTTACAAAATACTATGAAAAAGGTTCATTCTAATCAAGTAGAAAAGACATTTATTTGCACATCAGCACAATATTAATAAACTTAACATGTATACTTATACTTGATGTAGGACACTTGGGGAGGGTTAGTTAGGTATATCCAGCAGTGGACTGTCACTGGATAATTGATTGAATCATACACACATACGTGAGGCCCGATTACATTCTTTATCCAAGTCCACATACACACTCGTTAGTAGTGACTTTTCACACAATTATACTCATTGCTTTAAACCGCATAGTTTATCTATTCTATTACTATAAAGATTTACGTTCGTTTACTACCTCTAAGTAAACGTGACGTTAGGAGTAGCTATAACAGCCGAGTGTGTATGAGAAGATGTGATGAAGATGAGAGTGTCAATGAAGCGAAAGTGGTCTGTCAGGATCGGGACAAATGAGAATCCGTGATCTCTGCATCTCATCCGTATGTATGTAAGTAAAATGTTTATTATATAACTTAATCTCAGGACGATTATAACCCGTTTGACACACCATAAAAAAAACTAACCTGGGTTCGCAATGCGCTATTCGGAAGTCGAAGTTGATCTTGGTGACGAACATGTCAGACTCCAGACGTATCTCATGCACAGAGGGGGGTGGCAAAGCTATGGCGAGCGCCACCATGCCCAACAGCTGGGGAGGACTCTTCCTGCTGTGGGAAAAGGTGTACTGGGGCCGCAGACGACATAGCATCAGGACAACCTGCAAGGAAAAGAAAAGGGTTAGAATATATACAAATCTGGAACTTACAGTAATATTGCAGGAGGGTTATGTAACCATCTCTATAATAGTCAATTTCAATATTAACCAGTAAGTAAGAGTTTTGTGCTGATCTCGCAATTTATTCTGAAGTAGATGCTTTTAAGGTCAGGTCGAATTCACTTAAGATCAGTATCCAAAGTAACGTAATCCAATGTCGCTGTATAAAGGCGCTGGCTATTATCTAATCCGAATAATGAGTAGGTATCCTTAAGATGATGGTAAATATTAATTGAAATGAATGTAAGTAATTTTGTCATGAATTGGTTCATCATGATGATCATCAGCCTGTATCAATCCACTGTTGGACATAGGCCTCCCCCAAATGACGCCAATTCTCCCTGTCCAGTGGCCGTTCGCATCCATTCGATGCCGGGCCAACCTGCGCAGGTATTTTTTTGTATTTGAACTTAATTCTGAGTTAAACACGACTGACTATATATCCGTGTCCTGTCTATTCCGATATACCCGTGTTTTTAATCCAATAAGCCTTGTTTCATTTCTTGAGTAATAATTAAGAAACTATTTAAAATAAACTTTATATAACTAAAATCATAAGACATTCTAAACTAATTATAATTAAAATCATAGTGCAAAAAATATGGTTATTTTGAATCCTCTGAATTATTGCTATTTCACAGCTTACTACACTACCAATTTAATCTTACCAACCACATAAACAAGAACACAACCAGATACTTAAGCCCTAATCTAAACCGATATCTACACCATATATCTGCAAATTTCCGAATACCAAAACCCAATATATTCAAAGATAAAACCTAAGTCGAGAGCTGGTTAAATTAACCCAATACCAATTCGCCGCCAGCTAATTGCCTTTACTTAGCTTTCCGTATTTTGATAAATGGTATTGCACTAATTACTTTAGCGCTGTTAAAGCGGTTGTATGGGCCATTTAGATCCTGATAAGCGGAGTTATGCGACCGCGGATCGCTTTACTATTGATTGTGCCAGGCTCTCTTATGGTCTTAGACGAAATTAATACGCGGTTCCTACTAATATAATGTAGGAGCGAAAGTTTGAGATTAATATCAAACAAAAATACGAGCATTTCCAAATACTAAGTGCTAAAACAGAGTTTTAACATGAACTACGTTTACGTACTACAGTTGAAATTAACTGGTAACTTACCTAATTTTGGAACTGTTTTAAATAATATGCCAAACTGTATGATTTGTTTTTAATGCTAAAGAAACAATAGTTGAAGTATTTATGTACTTTTCTTTCTGGTGTTACGGATTCGTAATAATTTATTATTTATTTATTTAATTCTGAAATGTACGTCACCCTAACAGGTAAACGGTTCGGTGACGTACTAATTACAATAATGTTTGTGTATACGTACTCGTTCCTTATTAGATAAAAAATAATAAATGCTCCATTTCTCATGAGTCATTTAAATCCAGCCCATAATATTTACATAACTTAACCTAAACAAATCCCAGCACAAGTAATATTATGTTACTTCGAGTTTATATAAATCGAAACAACCTACTAAAAATATCTCAATTTTCACTTAACTCCTAAAGTACTCCGTTATCACAGGGACAGTTCACAAAGACGCCAGAAAATTCACAAGTCACTTGGCGATATTATCATCAGGGTTTATGTTCTAACGGCTGAGCGGGAAGAGGAACAACGCGATGGCATAGCATATCCTTAAAATAATATAATAAAATGTGTACAGTATAAATGTGTATATTAATTTTGTACTAATAGGACATATTGAATACTTTAATTTACTTCATAGATGTCCTATTAGGAAGTCGCTAAAATAGACCACATACTGCAAAAGGATGGTGACTGAATAATCTATACATCATTTCAGACATTGAAATGATATAACATTTTTATGGTTTAACTTACTTAAAATTAAACTAGCTAGCCGATACGTGAATCTTTTCGACTAAAATTCTTAAAGCCCATGGAATCTATAAGACTAGCACCCTGTCACTGATATTCCATTTCAATGCCATCTCAACCCCCAAAGTTATGCTAAAAATCTAAGACATCAGAGTTTACGTCTTATATTATATTAATATCGATAACCTTCACAGCTTTATTTATAAAAGTTTTTTATATATGTGAGAAAACTCGCTTATTTCCAGCCATGCTAACCCGAGACTCGCGCCTTAGGGGTACAAACAATAATTCTGTAACAACAAACATTATTTGTGGTCTCGGGGCGGATAGAGATCGTACGGAATCATTTATGGAGCTATAAAGATCATTTAGGTTGTCAGGGAAAAATTAGGGAACCGGGGGCGGGATGTTACTCAAAAGGTGGTACGTGTATTGGTCATGGGTTGTTCAATAACTGAAATATAGTAACGTACGTTATTAATATATATTTGGTTATCTTTAAGATTGTTATCGGGCTTGCGATCGGATTATCATGGGAATAAAAGTGTCAGGTTTCTAACAATAATCGTCTAAACAAACAAGTTACTAATAGTTTTTAGGTAATTTATACAATATTCTAGGAAAAAATCTATTTAGTCATCTATACCAACTATTGTTATTAAAATATTACAAGTTCAATATTAATATATTACAATACTGTGCTACTTCAAAAAATGTACGTTCTTATTGTTGTCGATTACCCAATTGCAGATGGCGCTACTATATACTTTCTTCGAAGATGTTTACTGTAATAAATCATTCTATTTACTCCGAGTATTGCTTAAACGAGTAAATACCCACCCTCCAATGACCAGAGTCGGCACTCCTTGGCCCTTCGACCTCCTTGTTCCTCCCAACCTAGATTTGAAATGAAAATTCAGCAGATTCTCAAAAGCCTCAATGATTAAGCTTAGAAAATGTGAAAAGTCATTCTAATCTATGATCAACAAGAGAGAGAGATTTTCTATGTACAATAACTATATATACTTAAACTTATCTATTAAACGGTTTTGTTTCTATGTTACGTTTTAAAGTTTAACACGATAAAAGGCATTAATCGTTAATATTAGACTACAGATCTACATAAATAATATACATACATAACATATTCAATAAAACTATACAATTAATTATTACAGACAAAAATACTAATATAATTATATATACATGGATTTTGATAGTAATGTTCTTCAAAATCGATAACAGTATTAGTTGTTTTATCCATTTTCTATCTAAATAAATATTATTTAATAAAAGCTATGCTTACCCGATATCCAGAGGACTTGAAGTGGCATCCCCGTTTAGTGAGAGTACTCTTCATTCTGACGCAGAAGGCTCTATCCATGCCTTTGTATAAGGTTCCACTGGCTGCCAGGCTCATTTGGGATGATACTACGGAAAAAAATAGTAATATTAGTAAAGATACTTTTTACGTACGTAGATATACTATATGAGAGTGGGTTGTAAAGTAATAAGGTGCGTTTTTCTGGTGCGTTGGATTAGAATGCAATTAGATGCTATTTAGCTGGATAAAAGGCAGTTAAAAACTAAGATTTTTGCAAGTTATATTAGAAACAATATTATTATTAATTAACAGGTGTTTTTAAAATGTTTGATTTCTTTATTCTCAACAATTACGGGAAAGGATAACAAATAAACATAAAACATTACTGTGTTTAAACACATATTCGAAAACCAAAAAGGTTGTAATCAGATTACAAATTTATTATATATATTTCTATACTAATAAACCAAACTTTTCAATAACATCCTAACATTTTTGTTACATCCTTTTAACTACTCGAAAATTAACTGTAACAAACACTTCTCACTCCAAACTGAATTAAATCAATTCAAAACGCGCAATCAGACACTATTTGCGCACAAAAAGTGTTAAAAGTGTTGTAAAAAGTGTCTTAACAAGATCATTCTTAGGGTGCGTTCACCCACAGATGCTGCTAGTGGTTGGCTTGTTAATGAAACGGTTTCCTTTCAAATAGTAATGAGTACGGATGGGCATCTGAGTTTAGCACGCCCTAATTGATTTTAATAGACTTTTCACTCCTTTCTTTCGGCCAGCGGTTCTCAAACGTTTCTACGATATACCTACTAATAAATGTAAAACGCAATATATTATTAAGGATAACCGATTGATTTCTGTACTTAAATACAATACAAAATAACTGTTTTTAAAAAAAACTTTAACGTTCTTTTTTTATTGAAACAACTTAAAATTATCTTTAAATTTATTATAGAGTACATGTTTTTGAAATAAATTTGTATTTTACAAAGGGTTTAAAACCTTGTATGTATTGAAAAAAGGTAAAGTGAATTAAAATGCAAGGTTTTAAATCATTATTTTCAATGCTTATTGACATGTCTGAATTTCTTTGTTTGTAAAAGAAATGAATAATATAACCACAACTGTTGAGTCAGCCAAAAAGACACTCATTGTGCATATCTCATCAAACGTCATATTGGCATTTTTACGAAACGTTTGGAAATTTTTATGTTAATTTATATAACCGTTATTTATTGGTAGGTACTTACCTAATACAAACATAACGCTGTTAATTTCTAACGAGATGAACAGTCCGCAGGGATATTACACATAATTTAATTTTGTTAAATACATAGTTACTAGGACTACCTGGGTACATGAAATTACATTTTTTATAAAGACTACAGCTCATAATAATAACCTAATATAATAATTTCATAAAAAACTAAATCAATTTCAAGACGCTTTGACCTGATACATTTTTTAGAACATTCAGTTAACCTAGCTTAATTAGACTTCATTGACGTCATTGCAAACACATTGTGATCACATTACTGTTTTTATTTAGAATAGATTGCGGAGTCATCATTCAATTAGATATTTTTCCGTTAATAGAATGGAAAGGTTACTAATCAGTTCTTTTACAATCTAACTCTATCTAATAAAATCTATTGCAAGTAGTAAACTAGGTAACGGAATATTATTGTGACTGAAGACCTGAGGAAACTAAGCTACCTAGATACTTGCTAGTAATTTGATTAAAAGTCCAGTTCATTTGATATACCCATATATTCATAATAGGTTGGAGGTAAAATGCTTACAAATACTTTATGATTATTTTATTTTTTTGGTAAAATGGGTAGCGTGGTATCTGGCTTTTCTTTTGTTAAGATTATGTATACGACTGCGGTTCAAAAACAACACATATATTTACACATAATTACTCCAATAAACGTATAAAATAACTCAGAAAAACTGAAACCTCTTTATTAGGATCTAAGGAACAACATTTTTAGAACCGCTGGCTTGAGGAATTTCTCAGTCCCAATTTACAATGCTTGCCACTCGCTCCTTTGGGACAATGTTACCATTTTTTCGTGGCCATCACTTGCCACAGTCACTGTTTGGCCACGGACGTCACAGCACAATGCCAGCACTGTCACATTGGTGAGGCCTGATTGATTTTTTCCATCGACAACCGCTTTTTTAGTACAGTTCCTTCCTAAATTGAAATAGTTCTCAATTTCTCTCCCGAATCGCGTAAAGAGCAAGTCATGCAATGGGTTAAAGGTCTTGAGAGACAAGATTGGTTCTGATGTGTAGTAGTGTATTGTGTAGTTAAATTGATATAGAAAATACTTCACGGATACAGATGCAGCTGTTTGGTAGATATATGAAGAATAGAATCATGATGTCAAAATTGAAATAAATATTAAAAATACACTGAAATTCTAATAATGTTTTTTATCTCCCATAATTTTGTTTAGTCTCTTTATAGTTACTTTATTTTTTATGGTTAGTTAAGCTAACTTTTTGTAAAATTATTTCATCATCACCGCATCAATAATATAAAAATGAATCCATAACATTGCTCCCACGGCAAGAGAAATCTTGCACCCAAGACAAATTTCGTATTACGCACCAAACGGTAGCCTTCAAATTAGATCACAACATTTAATCAGAGACACAATGAAAATAGTCGGCCAGTCTCTCCAATACGTAATAGTTTCGGAATGCACCGTAAACTCAATTTGATTTTCCAATTCAATAGCCAAGGTATTGCAACTTAATTGAATTACCAAAAACAGTGAGGAAAAGAAATCGAAAAACACTTTATTTTCGATTAGTTATATGAAAATTATCAAACTACCTTTTTTCTTATTAATGTGAGACACAGTGAGTGACTTAGTTCACAAATTGTAGCACTCATGTATCGCAATGTTGTCTACATTAATAAGCATATCCTTGCAGGATATTTAGTGGTTTCCTTGACTATTTCCGGAATGGCGGATTAGTTTACTTATGCCCCCACATAAACCAAACTTTTAGGTAGTCTGCATCCAACGTAATATTCAGTTAGTGTTACATGTCGCCTAGAACAAGCAAAGACTATTGCCTATTCCGAAGAATAATGACATCCATTCCGAAAAATATAAAAAAACAGATAAAATTTTCACTCAACCAGAAATATATTCACAAAATACTAGATCAATTAGTGTGTTTTATATACTGCTATAAGTCTAGTGGTCTGTCAGGATCGCGACAAATGGGGATCCGCGATCTCTGCCTACCCCTCTACAGGGAATCAGGCGTGATGTGTATGTATGTAAGTCTAGACAAGTTTCAAAGAACTCACCATCAGGATTATTAGTCCCATGCTGACTCCCCTCTTCGCTCCCCGACGCAGGACTATTGAGTCCCCCGCCCGTTCTCCCTGCTAAAGACAAGCCCAGCTGCTCAGCTATTTCTGCGTGGTCAGCCTGGTGCACGTAGTCGAATATACTACTGCCTGTCATTTCGACCTGGTGGAAGAAAAAAGATGTCAGTACTCGTATGTCCTGTGAAGAAGTTTTTTGGAGATTGGGGATTTTAATAATTGTATGTACAAAAAAGGACTTTTGTTAAAGTTAATTTTAATAACAAAATTGAACCGTGCCATACAACATGGTCGTCACATTGGGTACTTAAAGGTATCAAAAATGTCTTGGTTTTTAGTATAATTTGAGAATTTCTAAAGCTGAAATGTTCAGTCGTCTATGGTGCGTCAACAAAGTCAGCAGCTCAGTGAAAATTGAAAATACAAATAATTATTTACGGCTGAATATTTAGTCAATTATGATGCCAAACTGGCTAAATATGTTTGCTTTGGGATTATATTTGGATCCTCAACTGGAACGAACCGAAGAACAAGGAAGAGGAGAAGAATTGGACGTCGATTTCGTTTTTCTTCGGTTGTAGCGGCTGGCGGTGTTGATGTTACCATGGCGATGAAATAACAAGAAGTTCAAACGCCTTGGCATCAATGTTTGTACTTCAGCCGACATAACCTTAGTGGTGAATGGCTTAATAAAAAATAAAAAAAATAAAAAAAAGCTGAAATGTTGATAGTTAATAACATCGTTCGGTGATTGGGTGGTAGGATTAATAAGATATTTAAAAGTGAAGAATTAAACCTTTTTTCAGTTTCGACCATAACGGATTTCAGTTTGGATCTAATTACCACATTAAAACAAATATCATTGAATTGCATAATCTTATTATACTGTTTTAGGCAATATCTTACACTGTATGTGAAAACAACTCTTTACAGATTCATTATTTACGATACCACGTTCATTCACAAGCCGAGTTTGACCTTTAACCCTCGAAAATCTCCCTACCATCACACCAATGTAATGTCAGAACAAGTTCAGCAACTGGTTTCTGACTCAATGGAAGCCAAGATCACGTAGCAGACACTTGTGAATGAACGGATGATGTTATCATACATCTTTCTGTTCCTAGAACTTAATAAAGTCGCTTTGCCCGTAACGAGTGCTGACAATGTTTATGATGCTTACACCTTTTTGTTCGACTTTCAATTAAATGGCATGTTGTGGGCTATGTTGTGATTTATAAGGCAACGCGTGTTAAATGCGTATCGCATTAATCAGCTGAGGAAGGTTTTTGCTCTATGGATGTAGGTACATTATTAATTTCTCTCGCTTAACATGAGATTATTTGTGGAATGATAATGATTTCTAGGAGTTAAAAAGTATATAGTATATCGGAATATACCTGTACGCTTTAATCAAAATATAAAACATTATTTTACTTATTTTTGAGGTTCTTAAGCTTAATTTATAAGGAAAAAACAATCATGCATTACCATATTGTACAGATATGTAAATAGCCACGTATCAATGAACTTTGTTTAATTTGACTCCGAATTTTTGAATAGGATACAATCGCGTGTTAATCTTAATTCACGGCGTCACTATTCATTAATAAATCAGTTGATAGATAGACAGGGTGTCAGTACACAACTAAGTTATTCCAATCACACGCCAGAATTTCAGAGCCTTACTGTCAACGTCCAAACTTTCCCGTTGACCCTTTCCCGCCGTATGCAAATGGCAGTTTAAATAAATTTATCAAATATAATTGTGGGACCCTATTAGGCATTCAGGAGGTGCGTATCCGCGGTCGAACGCCGCATGTGAATGCGACGAACAATGGCCACATTACGGTGGTCGCTTCTGAGAAAGCGTCACAAGGATTTTATGGTGTTTGCCGATCAAATCGTAAAACAGCGACGACAAATTTCATTTGTGTCCGTCAGCAGATAGTGTTTGCGCGCCGCGAATCCCTAATGAGGCGAGATTTATAACCCAGCTGTCGATGTACATCGGAGAATATCTATCCGCTAAATCTATCAGTCAATAAACTTGACAATCGAGCGACAAGTCACGTAAATAATCTGCCGAAAATAAATGACGCCATCTACGTCAAAACAAAATATAAAGAAACCATTTCCCCGTCGGCGAGGACACGTATAAGATTTTCCATCGTTAGCTTATCAAAACAGAGAGACGGCGGAAGCCGAATTTAATATAAAAGAACGCATTTACCAAGTCTCAGCCGGAGACGAGGTAGGAAAAGTTGTAACATCATCTTATTTACTGGGAGTTTTATGTGTTGCGCACACTAGAGTGATGAGCCCGTGTTAGTGGGCCGTGCGTGTGGCTCCGAGGTGCTGGGTGCGCCTGTGTGGGTGCGGAGTGGGCATTAGGATGTGGCGCACGCCCGCGCCGCGCTCGCGACGTGACCGGCATGGCGGATGCTCTCTTTCCTCCATCATCTGTCCGTTTCACTCCCCCCACCCTCGCTACCCCGACGCCATCTCCCGGCAGAAATTCTCCTTTTAATTTTCGCCAAATTATATTTCTCGTCGGAGAAATTGTGTTTTTATTTCGCTTTAATTCTTTCCCACTGCGCTATGAGTGAGTTGAGAATTCTTAGCACTCGGCTGATTTGAATTTTAATGGCGGTTCGAGGAGCTTGAATGGAGTGAGTCAATCAGCTTTATTTATGTACTTATTAATAAATGTCGGCGGGTCTAATTTTATTCTAAACATCACTGCTACCTGCTGTGTCGTCTTTTGTAATTACTTCCTTCTGACAATTACAGATACTTAGCGAGTAAAATGGTTTCCTGTAACCATTTTATTGTTAAAGATTTCGTCCTTACGAACTGATTTCGTAGTACGCTACGAACCGCCATATTAAGAACTCAACCGTCATTATTTGAATTCATGAAATTACTACTACTAAGATACAGACATTTTCACGACAATTAACCCTTACTGGGTATACAGCAGTTGGTATGACAATTACGGAATTTTTGATTCTATGGCTAACGTATACGTAACACAAACTTATAATATATAAATAAACTTACTCCAGTATTTTAGAAACTCTTTAAAAAACTTATTCCATTCCTCTTCACTATCAATCTACTACTTCCAGACAGTCGCTACTGAGGCAGCTATCAGACTCAGCCAGCCGTCCTAAAGCCGCCCATTCACAACCCAGGCCCACAACAAATCCATATCACGTACGAGAGTCGCACGCTGAGAAAACAAGACGTGTAAAACACCATAAAGAGGACGTGTTATCTGTCATCAAAGAGGTAGCGAGTGTCCCTCCGCCGGATGCAGTTTTGACGACACTGACGAAAATTATAGGCTTTGATGTACTTCCACTTACTCGTGTCAAAATGTCATACATATTGTAGATGTATTGCCGTATCTTACCTCACATTTCGAATTAAGAGTTTCAGATTAAGCATGAAGAGTTTTGAACTAGATAGGTAATAAAGAAAATATTTGGAAATGTGGTGTGTAGGTTTTTAGAACTCTAGTTTTCATATTTATTCAAATAATTAAGAACCCTATTTAACATTTTAACTGTATTATGTTAACAAGAAATTAAAAAGATATTTACAAACTTTTAACTAGCTAAAATAATTTAATAACAAATTACACCTCATATAAATTATTCCTTCTATCACTTATCGGTTTATATAGAAAATGATTGCATTAATTAAAAGCTACCCAATATTGGAAGAAGGTCTACATCAAAGAGAGGTGTTGATAGAGGCTAAAGTAAGTAAGAAATGTTGCCTCACCTGTGATAATCCTAAGTATATGGAGACTGTTTCCGAAATGTAGAGAAACCTGCCGTCGGCCGCCACTGATAATGCGAAGCCATCCAGAGACTGAAACAAAACAAAGGTTTAAGTTACAGTTAAGTTTTATCACCTTTAAGCATGCATGTTATAAATTTTCATGTATCAAATAAATATAAGTGTAATATATTGTATGATGATGAATTCGACCTAGCTCAGTTGTTTGGGGCTTGACTCTGTACCGAGGATACAGGGATCATATCCCGCTTGAGCATGTACCAATGGAAATGCAGTTTAATGAATTGAATAAATTGAAGTTTTATGAATTTCTATGTACATTTTCGTAATAAAAATACATTTACGAAATGCGTCTAATACTACGGTGAGGGAAAACATCGTAAGGAAACCTACTTGTTCCCCGAACAGGTAATAGTTAGTGCTTGTGAATGGCTTATCACCTGTCACATTGAGTACTGTCTATCTGGCCATAACATCACTACCTTCGCAATTACGGAGATGAACACCTGAACCTTTGACTACCCCGCAAGGGTTAATGGTCGTAAACGCGTTTGTTTTGCTTTTTGTCTAATACTAAAATAATACAATTATAGTATATTTGTGATCATGTTTCCGATGTTTGTCCACGCGAAGGAGATGAAATGACATAAATATAGATATAATATGTGAAGAAATGATATAAATGTATGTAATACAATAAAACCTGCACGTATACATATCGCTGCCCCCGACGAACACTATCGTAATAGGAAAATAATAACTTTACACCAGCAACTAAAAACTGAATATCTTAAAAACTATCAAATCTACAATAAACATATTTATACCAAAAATAGAGGGTATTATTACACTAAATTTTAAATAATTTTTTTGTAAAAAAATTTGTATCCAAATGAGATATTTAAGAAAATGTCTATTACTGAAATATACTATGGTGAATATTCACCATAATATTAACGCAACCTAACTTTACGATAGTGATCGACGGAAATCACTAAACTGTATTGCTATAGTAATCGTACGCTACGATATTGTTCCGTGATAGATATGCAACACTGCTATGTAATATATCACTCGAACAATATCGTAAGAGTAGTTTACTCTATAATGTTTGCTTTTGAGATTCGGTAATAGCCTTTTGCGTTATAATTTCCTAATGTGTTGTCCATTGAATAAAAACATAAAGATCATTACTCAATGCATAAATCCAAAAGTATTCATTGCCCAACCTTAAAAATTTACTCTATGGCGTAATACGATGGTGTGGATACGAATATTCAATAAAACCGATTCTATGGTAAGAGCGAATACGATAGTGTTCGTCGGAGGCAGCGATATATGTATGAGTATGTAAATAAATTGTTTTTTACTTAATTTACTATGACATTGAGTATATATGTAAACCAATTAGAGCATGACAAAACTCTTTGTTCGTAGCTCGTAGATTCCGTCGCGAGTAGAGTTAAGCGACAGACTAATGTTTGGTACGTGGCGACATCTAATGGTTAAACTGGTGCAGACTTCTGAAGTTACAGCCAAATGGGTTTCGTGGCTTAATTGAATAATGAAGACCTTGAAAGACAACTTTATTACCTTTTGAAGATATGTAACATCACCTCAACATCTTTTGTTAAATTATTGTGATTTTGTTACATATTGAAATTGGTACCTCATTATTATTGGTTACTTAGTAAGTTTATTTAGAAACAAACAGTCATAGACAAATAAATACAAAATGTATCAGTATACTTGAAGATCTGAAATTCCCTGTATGATTAAAATTACTATCTATGTTACTTAGATCTTACTTGAAGGAAAAAACAGGCTAGAAGTCTTTTGTAAGTTAAGGCTAGGATGGTAAAACCGCTTGTTAAAAAAGATCAAAAGCATAACAGTAGTGAAAGCCGTATTTAGTACAATTTAGAAGTAATAAGTTCTACGCTTCGAATTGTAACATATTTTAAAACAATATTTTCAATTATCATCTTATTTTACTCATATTTCCATTTAGAGCAACAACAGATCATTAAAATAATATTTTGTTTGTAAGCTGTCCATGTGAGTATATCTGTTAATAAATGTTTGTCTATTATGATTCAAATATTATATGTATAAGTATGTATCGATCCTAGTAACTGATCGTTCAATCTCTCGTTTTACTAATTTATTATATATTTGTCTTAACAGGTCACTTCAAGTAAAAATGTTTTGCATAAACTTTTTAGTACCACTGAACGGTAAATTACATTGCAACTATAAATAAAAACTAGAATAACAAAGATAATACTCGTCCTTATTCCGAGCAACCGTTTCTACAAGACCGTTGTTAAAAAACTGTATCAAGGAATCACGTTCCACAGCCCAAGTAGGCACTTTTCCAACCACAATGCACCCACAACTCTATATTGATTATTGACACCGGTTGAATTGCTCAAATCGATCATTTACGTGATCGAATACGAGCAATAATCGACTTTTTTACACGAGAAAACCCTTTGCAAAATAACTGCGTAACTAAACATGTGCAAGTTTATTTCTATTGCGAAATTAAATGTTTCGTAAAAAAACTTCGGGCGTTTGTAGACGTATGCACTTTATTGTATAGAGTCGAGATTGATTCGTAAATACCGTGAAGGAGGTTGGTTGCATAAGGTCCAAGTTATTCGATCGAATGTGCTATGTACTTGGAACACTTTTTAGTAACCATTGCCCAAACTTCTAACGACCACAATAGGTGTGTCAACCTTAATTATAAACTTAATTATGTGCTGATAGAACCGGGTTTTTTGCCGCTATAGCAATTCGTTCAAGATATTTTCGTGTTTGTTATTATGTTTATGCAAATGAAATGCGGTCATTGAGTTACTTCGGCGTGACATTGAATGATTGTAACAACAATATTTTTTATAGGAAACTCAGCTAGATAAGCTAAGCTTATACGTCTGTTGTAGAAATCGTGATGGTCGTATTAGTTTAAAGGTATAAAATGAATAGTGTTATAGTATTTGCGTACCTAAAATAATTATATTAGTACCGTCATATAAAAAGAATGGATCCAATATAAATACATGAAAAATTAAAACTGCATGTGAAATATGAAGAATAAACTATCACAAAAAGTTCATAAAACAGATAATGATCAGTGCTTGTAAATGGCGATATAGAGTACTGACTGTCAGGTCAAAACGTGGGATCAAGCTGGCCAGAGAATTGCGGAGATGGACACCTGAACCTCTGACAGCCCCGCAAGGGTTGATGGTCGTGAACTCGTTTGTCTTTTTTGTTTGTCAAAAGCTTATGTAGAGTCGTATGTATGTTTGTGACGCGATTACAGTACATCTAAAAGGTCTATTAATTGTCAGCAAGTGAAGTTTTGCAGCTAACCTGTAATATATGCGTCCCTTGATGTTGTTCGAATAATTCCATAGCCAAGCCGATACCAGATCGCCTATTTTGGACACCTGAAACAAAAAGATATCATTATGTTATATAAACATAGTATACTACTCTGTGTAAAAAGTACCGGGAATATGTCAATAAAAAGACCCGCGTAAAAGAGGCCGTTCTAATTTTTTTACTGCATGTTGGTAGCACTGTACTGATTTAGCGCGCGAAATTTGAGCGGGATCTGTCAATTAATTTGTTTTAAACTACACTTTTTGTTGGTCATAGTTTTGAGTTTTCGGCGATTTTCACAATGGAAAATATTGTTGAACAAAGAGTGTGCCTTAAATTTTGTGTTTCGAATGATATTTCATGTGGTGAATCACTAAAAATGTTGCGGAATACCTATGGCGAATCGTTCTTATCGAAAACAAGGGCTTATGAATGGTATAAGGCTTTTAAAGAAGGCCGAGAAGTAGTAGTAGACTTGCCTCGTTCTTCGCTACGACCAAAGAAAACATCGACAGAATCAAGAAGCTAGTGCTCGAAAATCGACGTATGAGTCTGAGAAAGTTGGCTAGTGAGGTGAACATATTTTTTAAGTCCGTCCACAACATTCTCATTGACATTTTAGGCATGAAACGCGTCACCGCTCGACTAGTTCCAAAAGAGCTCAATTTTGTACAAAAAGCGCAGCGAAAGCATGTCGCTGAAGACATGGTTTCCCGAGCTTCTACGGATCCGACCTTTATGAAACGTATTATAACTGGCGACGAGACATGGCTTTATGAGTACGACATGCAAACAAGCCAACAGTCTTCAGAATGGCGTCTCGAAAACGAGCCAAAACCAAACCCAAAAAACCGCGGCAAAGTCGCTCCAAAATCAAGGTGATACTGACAGTTTTTTTTGACTACCGTGGTGTGGTTCACTCCGAATTCCTTCCAAAGGGAGAAACAGTGAATAAAGAATATTATTTAGGCGTCATGAAGCGTTTACGTGAGAGTATCCGCCGAAAACGTGCAGATTTGTGGCAACACAACTCATGGATGCTGCACCATGATAATGCACCATCACACACAGCCATTATAGTAAAAGAGTTTTTAGCGAAAAATTCAACAAAAGTTCTCGACCAAGCACCGTATTCACCTGATATGGCTCCGTCTGACTTTTTTTTATTTCCCAAGTTAAAATTACCACTTCGAGAAAAACGTTTTGAGTCGATAGAAGCCATAAAAGAAAATTCGCTGAATGAGCTAAAGGCCATACCGCAAATAGCCTATGAAAAATGTATGGAAGAATGGGTGAAGCGTTGGAGATGTTGTATTGCAAGCGATGGGGCCTACTTTGAAGGCGATAAAATAAATTTAGATGATTAATTTGTATTTTTTGTTTTATTGACGAATTCCCGATACTTAGTACACAGAATGTACATCCATAATATAGCATGGCAGTTGCATATTTTTTCCTCATTTGGCTCTTAAAGCGAAGTCAATTAATTTAGTATCTCCTAGTTAATCCAGTAAAATAACGCAACAATTTTACGGTCATAAATATGTAATACGTTTTAACAAAATATCATTTTATGTCCGTGAACATTATCTGATTGATAAACAAGATTTTAGATACTATGTAAATAGTTTTAAAAACGATAAGTAGCTTTCTTCACTATCCATAATTCATATCATCACATCTTCCTTCCTCTTCAACCAACATTTACAACCTCTTTACCAAAACCTCTTTCAATTTCCGCAGTAGTCTCTGTCACATGATAAACATATCCAAGCCCAACCTCATAAACTGCATCTGTCCCGCCGTAGAGGCAACCCGACACCGCGAGATACTCATCTCCGCAACTGACAGATAAACTAACATGGCCGACAGTAGCATCTTTATTGGCGGGATTAACGGAAAGGTTTATAATTTTAGAGGAAATATAAACTTAGTTTTTATCAAGTGCATAAGGGGTTGATATACTAATTCTATGATTTTTAATAAAAGAATTGTCTTAGGTATATTGAGCAAGCGTAGTTAGGAGTACATAAAATTACAGAGTACACAAACATCTTTAGTGTAGTGCTTAATTGGTTATTTCCAAAAATATTGATAAATTCCTAGTAAATACAAAAGATGGGCAGGAATTTCTAGCCTTAGATAGCTTCGATAACATAGTATAGCTGTGTATGTTATTAAAATTGCGGACTTTAATTTTTCGGTCAAAAATCTCATCACACATCTTTTTCTAAGTTACTTGACCTAAGCTTTGCCATTTCACAATTTCTTATATTGATAAGCATGCACATAGTTCTCTTTCTAACTTACAACCGTAAATACAAATAAACCGTGCTATATGTAACTCGAAAGCCATACTTCGCAGAGAAAGCTGTTGTTTTGTAGGAAACCTTTGTTCTTGTCCCGATAGTGCCTTACCGGGAACAAGCAGATCATCCGATATGAATGAGCGACTCTTTATTACAGTTTAATTCAGCAAACGGCGAGAGCCGCTTTGAACCACGCCGCCCGACTGTAGGGTGAATCAATTTGTGCAAAATGTTGAATTAAAAGTTTAGTTAGTAGTGTGAATATGATGTATACATGTGTATACTTGCAAAATTGATTACTAGTTTTCTTAGCAATTGAAATAGATGTGCTTTTATTTAAATCTGAACATATATTTGTGTAATTGTATAATAATTTGGAGTAATATTCAAAGGTGAAGTGAGATACAATAGTGCCGATTTTTAAAGAAATTAACTAGACATGTATAAGTGAGCGCTCTTTATATGTTTATTTATTTATTTACATAAATGTACAATAATGTCCTAACAGGAGAACCTTTCAACATTATTGGAGTAACAATAAAAAAATTAACATTACGTAACAACACATAACAATAAAAAAAAAATAACATAATAAAACAAACAGAGAGAGTTTTACGTGTGTTATTTTATTAACCAAAATACAGTCCCTAATTTTAAACATCACATGGTCATCCTACATCAGATTAAGACGTAAGAAGCCTGTTACCTTATATTCACTTAAAACATGATACCCTTATTCCAGTGACATATATCACCTTATTCTAGGTGAAGATGTATTATCTCTGATCTTATTGTGAAAACATGATTTAAATGAGTAACGTAAAATTAATAATACGGAGAGTTTCACTTGTACAGTTTTTTTTATCAGATATTCTTCGTAATTTTTTTTCCCAATAATAGTCCTTATAATTAGTTTTATCTTTATTTCTGAGGGCCAGGGAAGATCTTGTATGATATCAGTGTATTTACGAGTATGTGTTACTCTTTTGAAGTCATGTCTTATTAATCTACATATAATCATAAATACATATTCTAATATATTCATCAACTTTAATCTTTTTTACATATTCTATGAATATCCTATAGCACCAATACTGTCCGAATCCCATTAATTTTTTGCCATAACTCGTCAAAATCAAATCGTAACAAAAACCCAACATTATTAAGGGCCAGAAGGTCAATAAGTAATGGAAAGTAGTCCATACACACACTATTTTCGTAACCCCTACATTGCATCATTTACAAGGCCAGATTTCGTGACAGACACGCCACTGTCACGCTCAATCGTGACACCCAAAGAGCCTTAAAACGAAATGGTCTTTGACGGCATGTTAGGCAGGTCGTGCCCTTTATAAGGTTGCAGGATCACGACCCGGTCGAGTAAGCACCGATTTTTTGATGGAGATTTTAGTAATGTATGAATTTTTATATATTTTTTGGTTTACATTGTGAAGGAAATATGGCAACGTATGATGAGAGCACTAAGAAAACATTACAATAATTCTTTTGGTATATAAGAGAGATCTGTCAGAATTGTTCAAGATGGCGATCAATAGTCTATAGGGAAGTAGAGGCGTGTACACTCTAAGTTATATTTGAATCTAAAGTTATACCGTCTAAAGCTGATCTGAGATTCAAATAGAATATAATTTTCTCTTCCTTTTGGCATCTTAGTACCAGTATCATAAAAAGAGAAGTAGATATTCATTTAGTCTATGAATATCATATAAACTCCAATTAACATTTGTACACTGACCAAAACATCTCAATAACCACGATACTGTCCAGGGCCCTTACTCCACTAATTAACTTTGACAGCCACTCAACTGCGAGGCTATAGCGATAAATCTGCATCTCGGCCGTAAAAGTGGCACTCTGCTAATATTTTGACAGCCAGAATAGCGCCATAATAGCGAGTCAATGGCACTTCAGTGGCCACTCAAAGTACAGAAATTATTGTCTATGGATTACAACAATTTAAAAAACTGTTTGCACTGATAATGCAGCAATGTCAATTAATGCATATTGATTTAGCAGTTAAAAGTTTTAAGTTTATAACGTAAACGTAACTAAAAACGTAACTGAAAAAATATTTTATGTTTTTAATTGAAACTAAAACTACTAACTGAGTGTGTGAGTGTACACTAGATATTGACCATAGACAAAAAAGCTGTCAAAACAATAGTAGAGTACCAAAATGAAGGCTATTGAACTAATATTGAGGCACGTTTGATTAGTTGTATTCCGATAGCGCTTCAGTGGCCAAAATTTGTTAGTGGAGTGCGAAAAGTGTCAAATTACGGCCATTGAACTGCCACAATGTCGACACTGAAGTAATATTGTGGCCAATATGAATTAGTGGAGTAAGGGCCCAGTATATCCAACACATAGAATATAATGTTAACATTTGCTTCTACAGCCTCAAGCAATAATTTTCCACATTCAGCCACAGTTGGACATGTGGTGAGCAAAGCCAACAAGACTGGGGGCGGGTATTTTCACAAGCTCAAATTAAATAACACCTACTAATATAGGAGGGTTGGGAAAACATCAAACGGTTCGACTAAATTCGGATTTTTGTGTAAAGTTTTTTAGGTAAGGTTTGCTTGGGGATTTTTTGTGATTATACGAATTTGGGGGCGGTTTTTTTGGTGATTATGTATAGTAAATCTCGTTGATTTGTATCAGTGCTGTGCAAAATACTCTAGTTCTACAGCCCATGTACAGCCAGTTTACAAAATTCGTAAAAATGTATATGAACGTCTAAGAATTGGTAATGTTTTCCCAAATAGTTGTAACACTACTGTACAAGAATTGAAGGAACTGTATTCTACAGCCTTACATTTATTAATAAACACATGTTACTTACTACATTTATCTTAATGATATGAGAGATTTTAAGTCTGTCATACAAATACTACCACTAAACAAGAAGATAACAATTAGCTCACCTGCCTAAACTATTTAATATACTTCTTCACACTACTTTTTCTGCGAACCATCAAGAGAGTTCCCTAAAAAAAACAGGAGATGGCGCTGAAGGCCGTTGATTGCGGACCCCAGGGACCCCAAGTAAACTTGACCGGAACTCTCCAAGTCTAATGAAGAATTACCGCCCTTTGTGGTCTTTGCAACCGGCCAATATTGATTGGGCGGTGTCGGCGATCAAATGTTGCTTTTTCTGGGTTTAAACGGTTATTGGCATTGATTTTTATTGAGACTATTTTGAAGTATGATTATTCGGTGTAGAAAAGAAAATTATATGTTCAAGGATTTTGTTTTATACAGACAAATAGTGTAGCGATTTATTTGTTTTGTAGTTGGACAAAACATAAAATATCAACCCAGTTCACAGATCAAATTTTAATTCAATGTTACTTAAGTAAATGTAGCAATTCCACTGTTTTTGTATGTTTTAGTAAATTATAATTAATTAATTAAGAGACGTTTCTGATGTAGATGGATCTATAAATACTATATATTCTTAAGTATTATAATTAAGCGTACTTCTTAAAATCACGTTACAAACTCGTAATAAAATAGATCCTCATCCCGACTTATTATTCTACACCCACGCCACGAATAAAACAAAACACAACCAAACAAAATCCAATTCTGCAGTAAATCTCAAAAAAATCACATGTGCCCTTATAATGAATTGTAACCGGACAATTACCCGGATAGTAACCCTTCGCCGCCCCCCGGTCGATAGCCAAAATAAAATAGCCCGGAAAATACTTTCTATTCTCGACACGTACTGTCAATACAGAACTGGCCGATTGTGATGCACCGACTGGGGTAAAAATGGCATTTTGGCGACTATTGATTGAAAGAAATTCCACGGGGCGATCGACAGTGCCTGTGAAGCGGTTAATCGGCTAGGGCTGTTGTTTTAGATTGTACTTTTAGATAGGATGCAATCAGATATTTAACGAAAAGAGTGATTTTTATAATTAGAGTAATGTAATAATATTGGAAGATAGATAGATACATGTATTTTTAATTTAATTGTGTGTAAGATACTTAAAACTACGAAATACGAATATGTATAGAAAATTGGAAAATAGAGTTCAAAGTTTGTCAATTTTAAATTATATTCGTTGAAATGTATACTATTTAATGTTTTCCACTTAGTGATTACATAATAAATATCTAACGTACCATTCCATTTTGAACACTACAGAACAGATATAAAAATAGCTAGACTGCAGTAAACAATAATTATTTATAGTAACCACAACCGTATTATATCGAAAAACTTAACCCTCGTTGACAGGCGAATTAACTTATTCCTCGGCGCCCAAAGCAGTGTTTAATAAAGTCTATGTGTCTCATTATAGGCCGGATTAAGAAGGGTTAGGGGCGAGTGTGAAAGGAATTCCGGCTGATCAAGGGTTATTGAGATTCGGGGAAGGTATGAGTTGGTGCTTTTGTTATTTAGGACGCGATGATAGTTGTAGAAGCTGCTAGTATATGTATTGACAAACGTGTAGTTAACTTATTAATTCGCAACGGTGGTTGGGTGTTTACTGTATTGTATTTTTTTCTTAGTGATAACACGCTGACAACAATAAAAATTCGTAGTAATATTAGAATTATATACCTAACTCTTAAAAGTTAAATGTACTATAAATATTATGTATTTAGTATCCAGTTATATCCCTTATATAAATCTGTATATTACAGATTGTCAAATAAAGTTGTTGGAATTTTTTTTCATATATATACTTTGGAAAATATGCAGATACTTTTCATACTCTACCTCTATAGTCTATAAAATGTAAATCACATATAATAATGACACACTTATATCGTACAAGTAAATCGAACGTAGCTACGTATCAACTATTCTTTTACGATACATTCCAAATTGAATGATATATCTAATAAAAGTAGCATTATTGAGTGGCTCTATTACAACTACTTATATACCTAACAAACAGGTGCGCTAAAGCGTTCCAAAAGAAGAACAAGGAGTGGCATAAATCGCGCACTTCCCGAAAGCACCTTGGAGCCAATTTATTCCATACACAAACCTAATACGAGACAAACATGAGATAAATTTCGACAAATTAACTTTCTGGTAAACACATGTTCTGTTCCCCATATTGCCGCGTGGTGGCAGCACGCCTGATTTATTGCTGGGGCTAGCGAGATGGTGGGAGGATTGTAGCGCTAGATAAGTGGAAAATAGCATCGTATTTGCTTTGAAAATTATTGAAGTTTAGAAACTACATCGCAAAATTAACGTAGATTCTGTGTTTTTTTTTGTTTTGATTAGGTTAAGTTATACACGTATTTCAACTTTGAGTGGTCGGCCATAAATTACCTACTACATTAGTATCTTTTTGTCATTTTCCTGGATAACAAATACGCTTCATTGTCTATACATTACATTATTCATATCGACGCAACTAGGAATTTATAAATATGTACATTCTCCACCCAATTATGTTGTAACTTTTAATTAATTAGAGATAAAAAGTACAGTAATTTTTACGATATTTATCTTCCAAATTTCGTCAACTTTAATCCTTAAAATATACACAAATCTTTTCCTATAATATTAATATAATCTAACATTAAGAAACACCACTCTAGCGCTATATCGTACATCCAAACCTTCTCGAAAGCGCGAAAACGCGTGTCTTGGAAGGAATGTTAACCCTTTGACATGCCGTTTATTTGGTATGAATTTTTCATCACCACTAAGCCCTTTTAAATGCGATGAGATCACGTGTCTCTCCTAAATGAAATATGACCGTGAAAAAATGAGAGATATGTCTTTATTAAACAAAAAATGTGAAAAGAATGAATGAGTTTTTGTTTCGTAAATTAAAGTATTATATATTATAGTATTATATATTATAGTATTATATAGTAATTTTTTTGATTAATTTTTCTCAGAAATTAGATTATTTTTAAAATACCAAAGTACAGTTTATACAACCATTATAATCCCTTACAAACCCTATATTAGAGAAGCCCTTACAAACTCTATGAAACCCGATTCCCAATACCAACTTAGAACAACTAATCTATTAACACGTGTTATCCAAACAATATTTTTGATATATCCAACGCAATCCTGCGTCGCGACAAGGTCATATTTCTCCTGAGCAAAGGGTCTAAGTCATATTTTTCCTTTATTTATTGTTATTTTTCTATTTGGACGGCGACAGCAGATGTGCCGGGCTTTGATTTACGCGGCCTGTATTAAGGACATGCTATCCACGAGTATCCATAACCAGCTCCTACAAAAATGGAGAAGTTATAGTACTTATATGTGTAGAAGTTGTATAATATAGTTGAACATTTACCTAGATAATTATTAAGCCAAAGTTAATTTAAATTTCGTTTGTACATGTTAGGACATCAAAGTGTCTTTTTGAGAAATAAGAAGTAACTAAAATCCTGTGATATACTCGTAAAAAGAACGAAAAACAATAATTTTAAATTACCTCCATGATAAAAAATGAGGGAAAGACCATGATAACAGTAAGCACAATACCTACTTATAAAAAGTATGTAGATGCTTTAAAGACTTACTTAAATAAATATCTTAACAAGTCTCACCTATAAAATCTCACACGTATTTAATAAACCCAATTGACAGTCGCAATTACGAATTTCCATAAAACATGACAGGATATGCAAATGTCCGTGAAACGACTACTTTGATAATTTGCTTAGCTAATCGCAGGGAACTATGCGCAAACACTAAGACCTAGCCCCTTCTACGAGTATGTTTGTATAACATACATATGTATGGGCGAGGTGACTAGCTGCTCAGGTATTTAGGACATGAATAGGTATGAGTAAGGAATAAAGCTGCCGATTATAGTGTGACTAACTACTAGTAAGTAGGAAATTCGAAAAACTTAATTTTTGTTCTTGTCAATTTTTTTCAATATTTATTGACTTTTATATAATCTTGTCAGATTACAAAATTCAGTTATGGTTATTTTGTCAGTTTATAAAGAATGGGATAGCTCACGTGATTTGGTATACTTTAGAAATGTCAATTTAAATCTTTAAAAACAAATCCATAGACTGCAACCCCAAACATTCATCATTCCCTCTGCCTGAATATGCATGTATCCGAGCCACTCCTTAACCAAACACGCAAAGCTGCAAGACAAACGTTGACTGACAGCTCGTCCCAAAATCGATTCCATCAGTCAAGCCAGTCACGTATCCCGAAATAATCAGTACTAACAAGTACGCGTATCGTTTCCACTGATTGCTAATTGATTAGATTAAAAATTCGTCCGCAAAACGCTTCTCGGCGGTTGGGGAGCGTCCCTTTGCCTGCTAATTAGCCATTATTTAATAAGCCGCGGTGTGTTTTACAATTGTCTTGTTGACAGGTCCAATTAACTGGTTATTGGGCGGGATTATGCAATGCGGGGTCCGTGACGTGATTTTGTATTTGGATGTTATATTGCAATGAAAGGATAGATTGTTTTGCAAAATTACTTGAAATAGTAAAGCTTAAAAGTGTGTTTGTTATTTGGTCGATACAAGTTTTCTGCTATGTTAAGAAACGATGTTTTTGTTCGGTCTTGAATGACTTAAAATATGCTTATTTTGTACTTGATAAGCTATAAAATAAAAGTAAACGCGATAATTAAGTTTGCAAACCTCTCAAAATAGCTCACAGCTTATTAAAAAGTCTTGTTACCAAAACTCAAATGAGTCACGCGTCTCGATACAAAATCTCAAATTGTGCAATAAAAGAGAGCATAAAAAGTTGTTCATTTGTCTCCGTAACTGCTTTCCAAACTTAAATTACGTTAGAATTTCCCGCCGCGTTCCGCATAAAGGCACCCATAGACAACACGTGAGCACATTTTTATATTTGACAATATAGTCCCTTGAAAATATTTTTGAGACAATTTTGAGGCTTACGAAGCCCCAACATGGGTTTTATTGTCTACAATAAGTATTTTATTTGAATATGAAGCGTTCGTAGCGCTACCAAATTATGGGCTGGGACAGGGGAGTTTTTGATTGGAGCACTTTGTCTTTTAAAGCCCCCGTATGTGCTAGATTATACGCTTTCTTTGATGGCTGTTTTGTAATAATGCTTGTTTGCTCACCTATTCAAAGTGAAATTGGTGAACAAATTGATTATACTTAATTTCTAGTTATAGAGACTTCTTTAAAGTATAAAAAGCTTTGAATTATAAAAATAATACTATAACGATTTTGTACTTTACTGTTTTTATTTTAATTAATCTAAACGTCACCAAAGAACATTTCGTACTTAGTCAACAAGGATGTGTGTGCCTAAATAAACACACAAAAATTCAAAACAAAACACCTTAATCCAATAGAGAGCTAACCAAAACGAACTTATGTGTGACGTACATTCACAAACCCGGTTGAAATCGTGTTAAAATGACAACAGTGATTCGCGACGCGGTCGACATAACCGCATTAGAGGTTCAAATTGGATTTATTCAGGGTGCATTATTGGTTCACTTGTTGTAGTTTACTATGCCGCCATTTTGTCTGATTTCCTTTCATGTTTACACTGTAGAGGGCGGCACACAGCCTTTGTAAGGACACAAAGCCGTGAAATAATGCGAAATTAGTTTAGAGAATTACGTTATACAGATACCGGGTTTGTGGTTGATGAATGGAGCGAGTTTAGGCAAATGTTGTGTTGTACTGTGACATTGTTGCGTTGAATAAAGAATGTTGGAAAGGCTTAATTTAATAGGGTTGGTTAGACTAAAAATTAAGTTAAGATAAGTAAGTTTATTTGTAAAGATATATGGAAAGACAGTCCACGAACCTTAAAAAGTAGTCGGAGAAGTCAAATCTTCGCTACAATATAGCCAAACATAAGTCAAATAAATGAAAATTTAGATAATCATGAAAATATCTGTCGACCTTTAATTTTACTTGTACTTACTGCTCTTAAGTATTATATATTGTAAATACATTATTTTTCAAAATTTAAGATAAAATAATTATTCAAATACATTCCAAAATGGGTTACTAAACCTTTGCAATTTTTTTTATAAAAATGACACTTAAGTCATTTAAGGCAAAATATCACTTCTGGAGTTATCCAAAAGGCATTTCCTAAAACCCACTTCATTAGGAATTCAATACCGAGTCGCATGTGGGAAGCGTGGCCGTTAAAACAAACTTTGCTTTTTCTCAATACAAACAAGATTTGTTTGATATATTGCGGTGAATTAAAGCCCCCTAGACACTTTATTTGGCAGGGTAAGGGCCTGTGTCTTGGTGTCGATGAAAGATGTGTGTATGTGTGTATTGATGAAAATATATGTGTGTAGTATGTGACTGTAGGTGTTAAAGTGTACATACGTGCTTATCAAGTAAATATAAAAACATTTTAAGTATACGAGTATAAGCATACTAGTTAAGTATACATAAAAATATTTGGAGTATATAAGCAGAGCTTTTTATGAATTGGGATTAAGAAGTAATATTTCATGAATAGAATATTTGAAAGTTTCAACCATAGTCTTTATCTAAATTGCTGATAATAATAATAATAATGTTTGAGTGTCAATGAAGCGAAAATGATGGAGGATCGGGACAAAAGGGATCCGTGATCTCTGCCTACCCCTCTATAGGGAATCAGGTGTGATATGTATGTATGTATGTATTATAATCTCAAAATAACAAGGGACATTATATTAACTTTTCTTCTAGTATCTTTTCATATCTTTCTCTACTTTACCTCTACTTTCTTTACATAGTCACCCATACACGTCTCCATACAGACACATTAAGCACCATCACACATACCGTGAATCTAGAGCTAAGTAGCAGTACACCCACCCTTCTGTAGTAACTCTCTTATCTCATACAATGAGTTGATGAAGGCAAATCAGATTGTCACCCCTCCCTGTTATTTTAAACTGTGCTTGTGTTTCCAGGGGTTGGAAACATTGTAAATGCGCCTTTTGATCGCGAATTTAGAGATGGGTTCTGGGGTTTTAAAGATTGTTAAAGAGTACCGGGGTATATTATGGCATTTATAGAAATATGGAGTGTTTAGTTACTTTATGATTAGAAAGATTGTATTTTCTTTGACAATGCACCTTTAAAATTATTAACAGTAACAGTATAGAATAAAAATTATTCTTATGTATTGACAAGTATCAACATTATTTTTATGTTTTCATTACGTGTATTTTATGATTATTATTCTTAGAGACTTGCCCTTTTTATAATAATAAAATGCAATACATATCCCTATCTACGATAGAGAATTTAAATACCCGTAACTCTGTTTCAAACACTTAAATCACTATTTTAAATTCAATCTAGGGCCTGAAGCTTTTATTTATTAGGTTTACCAACAAACTTTACACAAGTTACAAATTGTATTAACATACTACCAGCGATATATCAAACAGTTTAACAGCCCCTGTCTTGTCAATAACACGAACTAACTTGTGTGACAATTTTATTAATCTGTCACTATTGCATGCATAAGTAAATTATTCATGTACGAAATTGCACTAGAATTACTAGTATTATAGGTTTTGGTTACAGTATAGAGATATTTTAGTTGCTTTTTAGTTTCCTATATATATAATTCAGGTTAGCTATTAGGGTATAATTTTCACTACATCATTGACAAGAATTTAAACTGATTGACGTTTCAGCCTGCTGCTATCGATACATGCTTCGGTAACCTAGTGTTCACAACACATTATTTACTTTATATCAAATACCTTAACCTATTGCATAAATATAATATAATTTTAATTAATTGGATCATGCACATATTCCCGGATTGACTATTTATAATTGTTCTCATAACTATTTATTTAACTTTACTGAGCCCCAACTTCTTATCTTTCGCTTCCTTTAACCTTTATCTACAACAGAAATGCTTTGAATTCAGAATACAATATGTTCTTCCAATGTTGCATGTAAATGCCATCACAATCCCAAAATAAATACTAACAATAACCAAAGAGCTTTTATGTCTCCTTATTTCTATCCACCATAGAGATACAGGCCATGAATGTATAATACAAGCTATGCAATATCTACTTAAAATACGAAGTACTACCAACCTTTGAGCGCCTTGTTAGTAGGCGGAGGATCTCTGCTCCATGGGGGGTCGCCATGGCCAGAGAAGTCCCTTAACTTGAGGTAGCTAATAGTCAGTCTGATGATCGAAGCCTTGTCCAGCTGACTCGTGATAGCAGCTGGAAGAGGCAGCATCTTTGCCAGCTCATAAAACTCGTAGTTCTCTTTACCCCTCCTGGATCTAGCGGCGTCACGACTCTTCTCTTTTCGAAGTTCTAGGATGCTGTGGACAAATGAGACTGTTAGATGAATAGGACATAGAGGGAACAGATATTTCTATATAGTTAATATTTCTCTAAGTATACTTTGTTGTTAAATAAACGGCATTAATCTGAGATGCATGTAATTTTGTTAGGTTAAAAGTTAATAAATAGTCTTAGATTACGTTAAGTTAGATGAAATAATTTTCTAAGATTATATAATAAAAAGCATCGTACTGTTTAGATTATTTTATGTTGCTTATGTACATGATTAAGAACAAATAGCAGCTTAGAGTTTAAAGACTTCATATAAGATATCAAGTCGATTGATTACTTAATGACACACTAAATTTCCACGACATTTTTATCCTAAACCAAACCATTCGATATCATTAACAAGAACTTACTTATCAATTGCATAGTGTTTTTGAAATCAAATCTCCATTTTTACAAACAAATACCTTTACATTAATTATTATAGTACATTTACCCATACTTATTTTCCTCTACGTAGTATCACTACATAGTATAAAACAAAGTCGCTTTCTCTGTCCCTATGTCCCTTTGTATGCTTAAATCTTTGAAACTACGCAACGGATTTTGATGCGGTTTTTTTCAATAGATAGAGTGATTCAAGAGGAAGCTTTATACGTATAATAAATAACATCCATTAAATAGCCAGAAGTGCGAAGCCGGAGCGGGTCGCTAGTAACTCATATACGATACATGAACCTATTCGTCAGTGGGTGTTCTCTACCCACGCCCCACCTCCGCGGAGGCGTTATACAAATGAGAGCCTTCCCGTGCATTGTTTAAGCAGGAATTTGGTTAATTAACTCTCTAGGTATACTGTGGTATGTATGTAAGTATCTATTGCTATGTAGAGAAAACATGGAAGGAGAAATAGAAAGAGAAATATATGAGTTAGCGGGTGCTATTGATTTGTATTGTTTAGCAGGGATTTAGATGACTCAGAGAAACCTAGGAAATAGACCTTGGTTCAGTTCACGGAAGGGATTAAAGGATATGAATTCATATTTATGTAGAAATAAAGTGTACAGTATTTGGGAATGGGAATTAAATATACAGAAAATTAAATATAGATAGAAATATAAACTGGATCATTATTTAGTTGGTCAAAGATAATTAATATAATAGACATATGTGTTTATATTATATAGTTATATACACATACATGCCGTTCTTAAGCCCTTTTCTGGATAGACAGTAATTAAGTTTTAATTTATTTAAGCATTCAATTGAATTCATCTCTCATTCATTATATTTATGAATATTAGGTCACATCTGACATGTTTACAAGCTCGCTAATAACTTACAGGACACGTATGCTATAAAACTAAAACCTTTAGCCTAGCCTTGTTCGTTTCCATTTACACTTTACATGAGGTAGCCAAGGTATAAACTTTTTACAGCTCTCCCAAACTAAAACTAAAATGAATCCGACATCGCAAACTCTTTATTAGTGTCAGGGGTTGTAAAACGGTCCTTGTAAGTGGTCTAATGCCTGCTCCATACGTCGAAACGGTTATGGCTCGCGATAGTGGATAGTAACCTTTTATTGTATCTACTCTAATGCTGGAAGGAGTTGAGGGTACATTATTTGAGAGTCTATTGTAAAATTATTTGTAATGTTTTTGGTGGACAAAACCTCGAAGATACAATATCTCCTAGGTCTTTTTTTTAGCATGATTATTAGAGTTGCGATATCATAATGTCTTGGGTATACTATTTAGCTTTATAGCGGTTAGTATTTGGCTTTATAATAAACACGTAATTAAACTTACATTTACTAATAGGGCTATAAATAAAAGAATCTCATTTATACTATATATTATCGCATGTTAAACTGCATTTGCTTTTAGTTTCATTAACATTACAGTAGATAAGTATCTTCCATTGCAGTCTATATACAACCAGACTATGTTTACCTACAGAACCTATAACTTTCAGTCACATTTTTTTATAGCAATTAATTACAAGGGCCACCAAATATTTCCTCATAAGAACCGCACCTTAGCTTCCGTAGAGGCCAAAGGGCTGAGCAAGCGATTCGCTGATGGGTCTAGTTTACGACCCCCGTAGTGGGCTGTCACTTTGACAACACTGTCATTCTGGGAGCCATTTTGTTTATTGTCACCTGGCGGTCGTCAAAACGCAATTTCCTTAAGGTCAATGTAGGTTGCTAAAAAGAGGTTTTATACCGTACTAATCATTGTAAAGATTATGGCTACGAGTTTTCGTTTAAATAAAATTGTATACGTATTTCCTAGTATATTATTTATTTGCATAGGTTAAAAGGACGTAAAAAGTATTCGCATATTTTATAAATAATAGGAGATTCATAAACCTATAACCAAATCGAACCTGACCAATAAAACATTCAGAAAGGTCCATAGAAATAAAACTTTAAGTACCGATAGCAAGAATAAAAGAGAAACTATCGAAAATTGCTCTTACGGGAGTCATAAACCAAGCAAAGTAACCCTTCATGCAATTACGATAAGGAGTCATTAAAGAACAAGATATACAACAATAAAAAGATATTTATCTTTGATTTAGTGGGACCCCGCTTGGTCAGTTTACAAAAGGGAAGATTGCTTAAATGAGTTTAAAGTGACCGGGTCCAACCCCTGGGTTTGAATCAAAATACCTTTAGGGGTGGAGTAAGTGAATTATTTCTAAGCCTTATAAACGCGCGGCTTGGCCCAAGTTAATAAATGTATAGAGTGAACAATGCTTAGTAAAAAAGTATTAGGACAGATTTTGACACTTTGTTAAGTGTATTTTTAAGACCATTTATTTTATCAATTCAAAATAAAACTATTATTTACAATATAAAAAAAAACATATAAAATAAAACTTTAAAGGAAAAATATCTCCTTTAGCTCATCGCTGTCAGAGAAAGGCACGGTTCCCAACACACTGACAACATTACCTCTCTGAATGGCCAAACTAATGCGTTGGCCGAGGTAAGTGCCAGCCTTTGGATCACCACAGGCCTCGGAGAGGCGAACAATTAAATTTTTAAGTATATCAATGTCCAAAAAGCGAAGGCAAATTGTCATGATTGAGAAAATATATATGTGTGTGTGTATTCATATAGCCTGAGATACAATAGCTAATTCAATTTAATTGTATCTTTTTCTCTTTTAGTTTTAAGCTTTATTAGGACACACCATTCCCTTACACAACTCTTATGAACCTTGAACTAAGAAAAGTTACATTCCCCTATAAGCGAGCCCTCATTATTAATAATGCCTTATGTACAAGGGGTCCCAAGGTGCGTCTAATACCTCTGGCTAATATATCGTCACTGTGTCAATTTATCACATTATGATATATGGTGCTACGGGATTAGTTGTTTCACGACGTGGCTATTTGATATTGTAGTTTATGGTGTTAATGTTATGAAGAAACATGTTAGGTAGGTATCTATCTTAAATTCGTGTAAGTACCTTAAATCAAATACAGTTTAGGGTTTCTGACACAAACTATGAAAATACTTATTTAATAATATAAAAATAACTATTTTATAATGTTTAAAAGGTTGCTTTATTGGATAAATAGAGAATCTTCGTGAATAAAATTTCAGTTAAAGTTATAACTCATAGGTTATTATGAAGACATTACTGATACAGACTATTGCAAAGCAATGGAACTATAAAACACAGTTATTTAAAAACTTGATTCCTGTTTCATAGGACGTAAGTTTCAATTTAAGTGTAGCCAACACACATTTTTTATATAAAATTCTATCCAATCTCCTGCAACATTGGTTGAAAGCTTCCTTAACTTTTTCCTATAAAAACACCGAAAACAATCGTCAGCTTCTCAATAAAACGTCCACGGGGTGGGCTAACTTAATGCCTCCACGGCAAATTGAGTTTCGACTGGACACATGGATTAGGGAGTCCTTAGGGATTGGTATGAAGTGCTGACAACCCCCTGTTGGTCGTCATGTTAATATGGCGGGTGATTTGATTACTCACGAGTGACAGGTGCGATTCAATGACAGTTAGTTGACAGATGCGTGACGTGTGAATTAAAGGAAGTGTGGTTTTGGTAAGATGTTAATTTATTATTTAGGTAGTCATTGTAACATGTCTAAGGAAGGACGTATAACTTTTTTGCATGATCAATAATTCAACAGATATTATATTTACTTGATAAAAGTACTTATAAGAACAAATTATTACATTCGTATATAATCCCATGCTAGACTGAGACGTAAAAAGCATGCTAACTACCTGCCGTTCCTCTCAGCATTTCAGAGGAGGTGACTAAGGTACTTGAACTAGCAAGCACCAATATTCCATACTATATCATAACCCCATAATTCATGCTAAAAAGTGACCTAGGAGATATTATCATGTCTCCGAGGTTCTGTCCACCGCAAAAGGGTTAAAAATGCATTTAATATTATGCTATTTTATGTAATTTTACTTCTTTATCGGTGTTTTGTACACCAATAATATACTGTATTTATAAATATATTGACTGAACTCAACAATTAACAGTCAATACCTTCTCAAGTTGAAAATCGTTTATTACAAAACAATTAAAATAGCCATCAATCATGATTTTTCAAAACGTACTTTAATAACAAAGTCCAGTTTACATACAAAAATACACGAGAGTACTTTTGTGTATAAGACAATAGTTTCAACATTTAGGGCCAACATTGTTGAATTGTTTTCAATTTCAACAGTGCTTTGTTTTATCAACTATTGAGCTAACCGTTTTTATATTTACAACTATATCTACATGGGTACAAATAACTATTCATTTATGCTCTTTGATATTTATAAACAATAATTGCCTACTGCCTACTTAAAATTATTGTACTTAAGTTCACTTAAACATATATCTATTTATTTTATTAATTTGTTACCTTAAATTGAGTACGGAAATCACTGATAATATTGAACAAAATAAATTAAATGAAACGAAGTCTTAATCAAAAAACCAAGAAACAACATCTTACTAATTAATTCATAAACAGCGTATCAGTTTAACACCAATAAAATACCCGTCTTGAAATCTTTATTATAAATCTCCCTTCGAAAGGTAATGTATGGTAAAGAAGGTCGTTTGATAAAAATGACCCTAATGAGGTGTTAGCGGGTCTTAAAAGGGGCTTATCGGAGCAAGTAGCGAAGGATTTAATCGCTGATATTCAGTTATAAACATATCAATAGAACGCCGAGTATAGTTGGTAAAAAAAGGTGGTTAGATTTTAAAGTGGTGGTTTTAGATAAATATAGGTTAAGGGGTAGGTTTGACACAAGTGTTCTATGCACAAAAAGGTTCTGATTAAGTAAATGTAAGTACATTAGTAAGTTGACAACAAAGCTGCAATGTTTATGAAGGAGTTAATTCAGTTACTGTAATAAATTATGAGCATAATAATTCATTTTGAGACGTTTGTAACGCTACTGAAATGTTAACAATTTAATTCTTTTTTTTTATATTGTAACAAATAAACAGATATTATTGTCTAAATCTTTGGTATCTATTTTGTGATCGTGCTATAAATATTTCACCTAATCTTGTGACGCAGTAATTTATCTTCTCGTACCAAACGTTCCATTGCCAACGGTACTAACAAACCCTAAATTAAACACCGCATTACATCCAAAGAAAAGCATTGACAAAGCTTTGCAACCACAACACCTATCCTATTGAATCTCTCAAACATCACCCGGACGTTTAGCGATTGTTAACCCTGAGAACACGCGAAGTTTTCTGCTTCAATAGGCCGAAGTCTAAACACCTTGGTTGATTATTGGGGATTATTGATGAGAAATTGTGACGAAGAAATTGTAGTTCACAGCATGTTGTCTTTATATGAGAGACGCGATGTATGGGAATAAACGGGGTGCGTCGATTTCAGATTGCATACGATTTATTGTAGTCTAGAAATGAATGTAGTCTATGATATGAATGCTACTAGATGCTTATAAATTGATGTGAGCACTTCTTTTCTTGTTTGATTAGAATATCTGATATATAGCATAAAAATTGCGAATTAGAGTAATAAACCGGTTATTGAAATATATATTTCCTCTCTCTTATCCTGTTAAATTTTTCCATGAATTATTTTTTTAATAAATCTATCTCTTATATGTGTTAAATCAGAATAAAACTCTTAGTTTAGAACCATTCAATCTCTAAGAGCACAATATTCCACTCTTACAAACTAGAGGTAGGTATATTTTATCCATATTTTTGCAACAAAAAAAATAGGGGCGCCCGTTCTGCGTTCGGTGAGGGTGTTACAAAATTTGACAAGTAACATTGTTGCTTTGAAGTGGTTATGTCATCACCACATTACTTAAGAGCCCACTCAAGTTATATGGGCCCTTCATATTTTTATTGAGCCTTAACAATATGTTTTCGAGTTAATGTGACACCTGGTTTACTTTTGCTAGGGTTAAGGAGACCTTTTGTGTTGCGGTATATTAATATGCCCCGTTATTGATCTCTATTCATATAAATATATAACTTAGTCGTATTATGTCTGTGGTTGAACCAGGATAGACTAGATAACATATCAAAAAGGTGCTATTTCGCAGTTCTACTTAACATACCTCTGATTATTAAAAATATAACATATCAGTTTATTATAGGAAGATCCATATGTAAGTGAAGTGGAAGGGCGCTTACGTAGGGGCGGCGCAATAAGACATATACTATAACAGCCAAATAGACGCCATATTGAAAAAGGGTGATGTTAGAGGTACCTATAACTGCCAAATGTGTATGAGTTACATATTATGAGTGTCAATGAAGCGAAAGTGGTTTGTCAGCAGGATCGGGGCAAATGGGGATCCGTGGTTTCTGCCGGCCCCTGTATAGGGAATCGGGAGTGATGTGTATACTAAAATCATTAATATATCGCGCTGAATTTCACTTACAATAATTGTATAAAAACTATGAAATTCAATGTAAATCTTTAACCACCTGTCTTCACTTATAAATTTCTACAACAAATGGAAAAGTACCGTTCGGACATTGGATAATTTAATCACTTACACGGCTTCAGTTTTAATTGATAGTAAAGCGATCATTTAATGCACAATTAACATCCATGAGTGGCAGGCATTAATGCGTTGATGTGAGTCATTTAATTAATCGCTCTACTACCCCTTGTATATTAACTAATTTGAGTCTGAGCAAAGCTTGTTTATCAAGCAAGACATAAAGTTTGAAAGCTATTTTTAACTGATTATTTACTGTTTTGTATGTACTTAAAAGTACACACTACTTGTAAGAAGTGACTATAATTTGCTATTCTAATATTTGATTGCAGTTCTAGAAAGACGTATGATTAAGAAATAGGCAATTTACTGATAAAAGGTAACGTTAAAAATACATATGACCACTGAGTGTGTATGAAAGAATAAAGTTGTCCGGACTGAGAAAAATAGGGATCCGTGATCTCTGTACCTATCTCTCTGTAAAGAGATAAGCGTGACATGTATGTATTAAAGTATAATCGATGTGGCTTATTACCACTGTGCATATGCATCCACGACCTTTAATCCCTTTTGGGGCGGACAGAACCTCGGAGATACATATATCTCCTAAGTCACTTTTTAGCTAAAACCTAACCTAGACTTAAAAAGTGACCTAGGAGGTTACCAATGTATCCCTCGCATACAGCTAAAAGTCATATGTCGCATTTTACTCAACACACCAAAACGTGACCAACTAAGACTCTTATAAAAGTTGCCCCGACCTTTAAGCCCACAATCAATCGTCCCAACCCTTAACCCTTAAGTGACACCAGGAACAAAATATTCGCACTATTACCTAAATAGCATCCTTCTACATTTCCTCCTGGGGGAATAGTCGCTCCACTGACTCTCACACTTTGACTATCAAATGATGTCTGTCCACACCCTAGAAGGGTCAAAGAAAAAGTTCTCCCTTTGAAGATAAGTTGCTTAAGAAACGTTTTTGAACGTGCGTCGCGAAGGTTTTCTTTTGTTAAAATGGCTAAAGGTGTTGTAAAGAAATTCCTAAATGAATAGGTATTGTTTAATTTTATGCATATTACGATAAATGGATGTAATTATCATAAATAGTTTGAGGCATTTTAAAAACTTACATTCTAAATAAACCAAAATATGCTCACGAAAGTTTAAAATACCGAAAAACACAGATGTTCGTTATAACTGTTAACAAAAGTTTCATCAAAGTTCTTTATATTGAACTTTCTTTGTCCGTGCCTACGTTACTTTATAATCTAATGAAACATCACTATAAAACAGTAAACCACACACATAAGAATTGAAAATGTATGTACGTAAACTTTCCTAAAGTTTCAACCATCTTAATTATCATTAAATCCAGGAATAAGAATTCTACTCATACTTTAATACAGGGCTCTCCCCTTTCTTAGGGAGTAGTGTATTAGTACTATAAATTAATGGTTATTGTCTGTACTGCATAGTTACAGTCTAAGTTTATAGTTAACTAGCGACCCGCTCCGGCTTCCCACGGGTATAAAATATATAGCCTACTCCACTATTTAATGGATGTTATTATACATATAAGCCATCCCCTTGAACCACTCTATCTATTAAAAAAACCGCATCAACATCCGTTGCGAAGTTTCAAAGATTTAAGCATACAAAGGGACATAAGGACAGAGAAAGCGACTTTGTTTTATACTATGTAGTGATGCATGCACTTACATTTTATAGAGTACAGCTAGAACACAAACCTATTCATACGCACCTCTCATTCTTAACCCCGCCCTCGCCACGCTCAGTGCCTAACCATAGACACATGACGGAAAGATTATTTATTTGATATCGCAAATGAAACTGTCAACGTCTTATTACGCCGGGGGATTATTGTCGCTGTTATGACCATTGTCACTGGTATAAAGGGGATTAGTATAGCTAATGAAGAGAGGAAATAATATGACTTTATGGGCACAGTTTACGGTTATTGTTAATAAAGTAAAACTAGCAAACGTGTCCAGATTAAACACGGAATCAATTGGTTGTGATCGGTCGGGAATATTGTAAATATACATCGGTAATGAAAGATATGATTAAGTGCTACGAGTAGAAACATTGTGATTAATCAATCAGATGATGTATGAAATATTTATACATAAAACAATATTTATATATGTTTTTATTATTTTATCTAGCAAAACATATTGTTTAACTGTAATAACTAACACTAATTTATAACATTAAATAACTGATAGTGCGAAGACTTCAAAATATCAAATTAATTTATTTATTAATCATAAACTCAAGTTGTTGTATGATTTTTACTTAAAAACAAAAAGACGGTTATAATCCACATTCTCATAATATCATCGTCTAGTTCCTTTTAATAAGTGTCTAATTAAACGCATTCCACTTGCCTCCTGCTAATAAACAACGCATCGGCATTCTCCGCCCAAAGTGACCCCCAACAAACATCACAATGACTTTCGTCACTTCTTTCTAAAAGTTCAAGGAGGTAATCAAAAGGCTCGCTGTCCCCCGAGAGGTCTATTTAGACCTTTGGACCCTCACGCCCTTACTCAATCACCAACACGTGCAGGCACATGCAATTCTGACACTTAACACCTAAAAAATAAGGTCAATTCGAGTGCACAGTGCGTCGAACGAGCCGAGATGAGTGTAATATGACTAGACAAAAATCCTAAAAGGCCCACTGTGCAGCGTGACGTTTTGATATCCGATCGGAATTAATAGATACAAAAAAGCGTTTAAAAATGTAACTGCTGATACAGAAGTTGTATTGATCATGGACACGTAGATTTTGACAGTAATGAAGTTTATTAACTAACAGCTTCTGGATTTTCCTGTTTGGGCTGGGTAACGGGTAAAAAGATATATAGTGTTAAGCTTTAATGAAAGTTTTTGATTCATAGCATTTTTTAAGAAGTCTTTCATAAAGACATTACCTGAGAAATAAAATGTACAGATTTTCCGATACGGTTGTGGTACGACGCGACGACGGTGCTCAAATTCAGGACACTAGTGGCGCTTTGTAAATATTTAATTTTTGCTAGAATTAAGTGTTTTTTTTTTCTTTTTTTAGTTTGTACATATTCAGTTTTATGTTTGTTAATTATTTGTTTTACTTTCTTTCTTTGAAGTTATAAAGCTACACTACTATTTTTCTACTCATACATCGCTTTCTTAGAATCAATCCGCCTAATCTCGGTGCCCAGTGGCGCCTCCCTCGTCTGGTCAAATGATAAATAAAAGTAACGCTGGGCCCCGTGGGACGGCCGATTTGTTCGTTCGCCAAATTGCCGCTCTTTAGGCAGGCGCTAGTAATCACGTCATATCCAATTTTCGGGCAGCACGTTAAAGGAATACCAAATAAACGATCTCCCGGGAAGCTCAGTGAATACGTAGTTTAATCTAGAGTAAAGGTAGGTGGGAAACTAGTTAGTTATTACTAGGTACGAAGTTAGTTAAATGTAGGTGTTTATTAAATGATTTTTGCGAAAATGGCGATTCTAAGGTTTATTCTACTATAAATCAAATAAAAACATTCATCAATCATTCAATATATGAAAAAAACAATATCTTTTTCATATAATATCTATTTTTTTATAAGTTGTATCTAATTATGCTCTTTTTTGTGCTTATCTGTACAAGGTGATTTTAACTAATGCAGATATGATTCATAACTTGCTTACAAAACCTTCATAAAAACTAGTTACTACTAACGAAAAAACTGATTTGCCCGAGTGACCGACGAAACTAATTTGATTGATATTCATTTCAGCGCACAGTGTTTCGTTTGCGAGCAACGCTGGCAAAATAGCAATATGATTTTTCTGCACAGTAGGCATAAATAGTGGGAGAGATGACTAATGACACACGTCAGTTTAGCAAATCGTTGTCCGAAAGCGGGGCGATACTGGAAAATTGTTTCATTCATAAGCAGGACGAAATAAACGGGCCTGGCTTAGGCCGGGATAGATTTTGGACGGATAAATGCGTGTTACAGGGATTTATGGCGAAATGTGTATACGGGGGCACAGGAACCTAATCCTTCATATCCAACGATTTTTTGGTAGTATGTTTTAGTTTTATTTATCACATATTATAGATATTATTATCAATAACCCGTGAAATACAATAAAAAGTACTAATCAGTCACGTTTGAGCATATATTTTTGGGTAGCGAAGGAAATTAATATTATACATCTTCAAAGACAATATTTCGATGTATTATTAACCATATTTATTGACACACAATAGCGAACAGGCAAGAAATTCATAACGAAACAGCCAATTTCCTCACAATGCGAACCATAGTTTAAAAACGCACAACACGGAAAATTCAGCAACTCTTTAAATTGAGTTAAAGAAAACCCTACCTCGGGGCCCCGTTTTATAGAATTAGCAATACAAAAGAAGCCCGATGGGGTCGATACAATTGAAGGAGAACAAAATAATAGTTATTTGCGATAATCGATTGAAGGGTGCCCTGATTATCAAGGGCATGTGTTCCGTGCTTTGGGGCCTCAGTACAGGAATGGAGTTCCACTATTGGAATTAGCTATTTGTAGGGAAGCTTCAATTTGGGTCCTGATGGAATACTCCTATGTATTTTGCTTATTGCATTGTGTCTGAAGTATGTTGGTTTTCAATGTTTGATGTCATATATTAAGACATAGACGACATGACATTCACGTTATGGATCTGAGTACGGCTTGAAGGGTTGATGAAAAGATCATTTTTCTTGTACCGCAATGGTATGTACGAGTAGTAACAAATTACTGTTTTGATACTAAAAACAACCTGAGTAGATCTTCTATTTAAAGTTTTGTTCATCCCAAAAGAGATAAAATTACACGCTTATACGCTTGAAACTAAACTGTTGATTGAAATTGTAATCGATAGAGTTTAGAATTTTTACGGAAATAATATTTTCTGTGTGGAATTTAAACTTACTTTCGTCATTCTCTAAGGTCAATGGTCAATATAAATAAATTGCGAAGGGTCAAGATGTCCGTCACAAGACGAAAGGGGGAAACAATGGATCATTTTCAGAACGCTTGTCCCTTAATTCGGAAATGTCCAAACAACGTGATGGATCGACTAATAGCCCTTCTGACGGGGCTTTATAGTTTAGCGACAATGTCAACATCGAAACAATTGCTTAGAAATGATAAAAAATCGACGATCTGTTTTCAACCCTCTTGATTTTTAATCTTAAATGGCTATAGCTATCAAAGCTTAATTTCCCAAACAAATAAATTAACCATTCAAAACTCAGCACACATTTTTACTGATGCAATACATATTATACATCCTAAGACTCGAACGAATTGCTAGGTCTGAGAAGTGACCCCAAAACCCTTCCTCATCCGCCGAAAAGCATCATAATATTTACATTCACCTGTTGTATCTTACGCAAGAGACCTCATGAACCCACAAAAAACAATCACAGGCTCCAATCTTAAACTAACAATTGCAATAAAGGCATTCAATTACGGCCCAATCACCGTAGTGGCTAACAGTACGATGATACACACAGATAGAGGCGAAGCCGCCAGCAGCCTCCGAAAGATTGAAACTGTGAGACGAATCTCCGTGACTCAGCATCAGTAGCTGATTGGGATTCAAATGGCTGCAGGGCCGGCCTTCGTTAAATTATAAATCCATGTTTTATTACAATTATGGGGTAACGGGAATTTGAAGTTCAATCCCAAAAGAGTAAAACACTATTACTGAAATATGACTAAACATATGGGTTTGAATTAGAACAATTCTAGATGTATCACAGGACAAATTGTAAGCAGTTTAGTAATGGTGTGCTCAAATTCGTTTAGTTACTAATTTGTTTTGGAACACAAAATATGTACAAGATATTCTGTGCTCGTTAACAAGAGTCATAAATCTACAATATTGCTATCTTCTAATAAGTAAGTAGTCAAGGATGACCATGCCAATGGCCACTGCAAACTCACTTTTTGCTAACCAATCAGCACCTTACGTGACAGGTGCTGTAAAGTCACTGTTAATATAGAAGAACGACACAATTATACCTTATTAAATTAGTGTTAAAGAGTGCTTGAATGAATTTATAGTAAAAACAGGAAATCAAATAAATAAACAATTGATTGATGCACTAGACCGGATCAGTAGTTAACAATCTCAACTGATTGCAGCCACGAATCAATGGACACTGTGAGAAAACTATTCAGGCATTTGTTGACGCAATAGAAATAATCAATTAATTAATGAAATATATTGTCCCATGAAATTCTGGGATGTAAAAAGAACAGCATGTCTTAGGAGGCAACTAAGGATCAGGGTTAAATGGAATCTATTGGGCGATAGGCTAGCAACCCGTCACCAATGTTTCATATGATGTCACAACCCCAATCATCAAGCTAAAAATTGACCTAGGAGATATTATCGTGTCTCCGTTCTGTTCACCACGAAAAGGATTAAAGCACGTGTATGTATATGTAAATAAATATAATGCATTTAAATTTGTAAAAAAATTTGCTTGTGACTTAAGTAGAACGGTCTTTATATTTTGAAAATGAGCAATCAATAGTAGTAGCTAACCTAGAATATTGACCAGGGTTACTGTTGGTCCATGCTACAAAATAGTTATCATTCGTCGATATGAAATACTGAGATTTAATTAATGAGTATTTGACTTCGGACACAATGTATAACGAGTACTTACAACTATTACTAATACAAAATTTCAATTGCTTGCGAAATGTTTATCTGAATATTAAATGCAGTAACCGTAAAGTTATGGTCTTTGCTTATTAAACATTGTATAATAGACCGCAACAATGACATCTCATAACACAAAAGGCATCTCATTTTGAACAAAAACTACATTTGCTTATGCTGTGACAACTTGGACAAATAATGGTTCAGGTTTTTTTGTCCCGTCTACTATATTAATCGAGCACTCATTTAGCTAACAAACACTTTCACTTTTTTGCGAGAAAATGTTATGAAATCGAGACACGTGTCACAACATGATATCCGTTCGTTTAATATTTCAGAATTGGGTCCAAAAGTATTGTTTCGAGCTTGTGGTTCGGTTTTTTTTCCATTATAATCCGAGAGATCATTAACATGGCCAATCATGTCATCAAGTGGGACATAACCCAAAACATTATATCAGTTTAACCCAATAATTGTGGTAGCATCTCTCTTGAAAGTTCGCCCATAATATTTTTTGTGGTATTCACTGTATTGCGGTTAGCGAGTTTTTGTTCCGTCAGGTGTCTCGATTGAATTCTACTTTTATAATTCAAAGTTTAATGTA
The DNA here is from genome assembly GCA_030578115.1 of Leucoptera coffeella. Lineage (NCBI taxonomy): Eukaryota > Metazoa > Arthropoda > Insecta > Lepidoptera > Lyonetiidae > Leucoptera > Leucoptera coffeella. The sequence continues at coordinate 204,843 of JAMBLF010000456.1, read as the reverse complement.
CGAGGCGATGGGATGCCTCGCTTTGTTTTTTATATCTGAGGTTTTGGGATTGATTGGAAACCTTCATATCCAGTTAATTGTCAAATGAGGTACATCCTTACCATTACGTAAATAAAATTTACAAATAAATGAATGTTAAAATAAATAATATGTTTTTTAATTAACGAACAGTTTATAATTTTTTTGATTTCTTTAAAACCTTGAACACAATATTTCCATATCAAGGTGCAATGTTATGTTTTATAACAAATGCATCTGATATCGTCTTTTCATAGCATATCACCCGAATTCGTTAAGCTTTTTATTTTTCTATCAAAATGACTTACGGATCTTACATTTTTTCTCGGCTAAAATTTCTTTGTAACCACTTTTTGTTCTATCACACCTTAAAAATTCCTGATTAAGTGTGAAAGGGTTCTCGTTGTCCCTAGATTGAGTCAAAAGTGTTCTTTTTGTTTATGTTTTCCCTCTCACTATCAAAACTTCGGATTTTAGTCTTTGTCTCTATGATTTATATCCAACAACAACATTTTGGTTCACGTTTGGATACATATCTCTCGCGTGTTTCAAATGTAACGTAAATCAGGTACCTATGTTCCAATTAACTTTTGACTTTGCGAAATAATAAGGAACTTGCGGAGTAGGACGTTGCAATTGCGAGGTTTCTCATTGTTTTTGATCTTGACATCCTCACTAACAATACCGGTTTCTGAGAAAAGGACAAATTATGAACGTTGCTCTGCCGTTCTGTTATGAGTTGTTATGCAGCAATGTGATTACTTAAATCTCGGGTTGGGTAAGATTCTGATCTTGTTTTTTATTGTTTTGGTTCCACGGCTTTGTGTAGGAAGTTGGTTTGAACTATTTTGTTGTAGTTACTATTGTGATATTTTCATAGGTAGTCGTGTTTGGAACCTATCAGTATTTTTTCTTATTAAATGTTATATAATTATTTTATAATTTTATATAAATGATTGTTTAGTCATAGATTTTGTAATTATCGCTTTCAAGTAATAATAGCTAATTAAGCATTGTCACTAATAAATTAAAAATAAGTTTATTTAGAATGAATTAAAATTTCCTACTATAAAATAACGTCATTAATAACAGTACTATAAAATAAAGAGATGATCTTTAGAAAAGTATGAATGTAATTCACAACATTTAATATACGGAACTCAAATGTATAAGGTATATTTAAGCTCATTACATGTCCCGGTGTATGGACGCTATTTGCCTTCGAATAGTTTAATTCGAATAGTTTAATTTTTACTTCGGAACGATGATCATTTGCGGTGATGTCACAGAAGAGGAAGAACTCTTAAGTCACTCAACTTTATGTTTGTACATTATCGAATAACTACATATATTCACACATCTACGTCCCTAACCGTATAGACAGAGACTATCGATCGCCACCTGGAAAGATCCTGACAAATCTCTCTTGCTTCACTTACACCCATAACTTTCTCACACATGCTCTTCTGTTCTTCATACTTGGTACCTTGAGAAGAATGTCTCCAATTTTATCATCGAATACCAGAATGAATAATTAAGTACAAATTAGGAAAATATTAACACCACAGTCGATTTAATGGCAGTGGTAAAGACCCAAAAATCTCTTAAGAAACAAGTAAGACAATGTCATTCAGATAAGAATCTGAGACAATTTTGAAGCAGGTGCCTTTGTACTAACAGTTTATTATCTTGTTTTTATTAGAGCGACCGACCCCATTATTGTCACGAGTTTATGTAATAACCACTTAAATTATAACATAAGTATAGCCGAAAGTATACTACAGAGATGGAAAACATCGCGTGTAAGCCTTCTTTAAGGGATAGGTAAATAGTCAATGCCTGTATACGACGATAGGGGTCGTAATTTGTCACACTGGATGCTGATTATTTTAATAATCTTTATACACACGCTTGCAGACAGTGTGTTTTTGTTACCCCATAAGGGATTATTTGCATATGAGACACACTTGGTAATAACTGACGTACTATATGTATATCTTTGAAGTAGGTATGACTTTTCTTCAAGTACACATATTCTTAAACTAATTAATTACTAAAAAAGCTGCACTACAAGAAAAAGCTCGCAGAAATCATACGCAACGTAATGTTCAAGCAAATCATTTCAGAAAATATTCAAAATCATAGTCTTTTTGGTTCTTCTTTGAAATCTCACAAATGAACAGAAATCTATGATAATTTGAACAAAATTTATATGTTTATGTATAAAACAGCTGATTAATTCTTTGTTCAACTCTTACTTCCTACCCAAACAACCAAAAAGACTATGCAATTCTTATAATAAAAAACTAAAGAAAAACTATATATAAAATAAAAAAAATGAAACGTGCCCAGGTTCGAGATGCGATTGGTTGGATGCTTGTTGCTGCCGACAGATATCCGGGCTTGTCTGTACGAACCAGGAATGAGTGAAGGCGGGGTTGAGGCCCGGGTTGAGCGCGTGCCCCGGGCCGGGCAGCCCCATCACCCCCGGCAAGCCGCCCGGCCGCTGGTGGTGGTGGAACCCCGAGGCCACCGCGTAGTCCATCGCCGCCACCGTTTGGTACGGCAGCATCGTCACACAACACTCGCGTCCTCAGTACTACTCAGCGTCACTCTCTAACCACTAGCATTTCGGACTCAGTCAGATGGCACTTGCAGGTCTAAGTCATGCAGTCGGCGCGCGAAGTCACGTCTGCAGAGGCATCGTTCCAGTTGTTGTCAAACAGACACTTGGGCAGGGTCGTCTCCGGAGCGGAGGTCCGATGGAAAGTCACGCACAGCCACCCACTTAATAAATATTCTGGGCATATATCCGTTTTTACGCGGACGTGACCGAGCGCGACACGTACGGTGCGAGCTCCTCAGCGCGGAATGGAAGCGGCCCCCTCTGGCGGCGGCATACGTGCGACTGATAGGGGGCACGCGCGCCGAACGCCACTCTATCAGCGCTCGGCCGGAGAACGGGACGCCGCGCTATAAACAATCGAAACGGAGGTAGCGCGGGTGACATCGCGGCGCTAAGAGGCTCCGCGGGCCATAATAGGCGGGTACGTGAGGGGGCGTGGCCGCGCCTATTAAGTTGAATTGTCGCGCCCTGATTGGTTGAAATTGGTAGTAGTCGTGTACGTGACGCGTTCAGGAATACGTTTATAGCTTCGTTCATAGAATATAATAAGCACGGATGGGCTGGATGCGCGCCAGTTCAGATGGGCCCGTGTTTGCGGTTGCGATGGCGACGCGCCTGATGGGTTTTAATTAACACCTCGGCGACGTTAATAGGTTAATATAGGCGGTTATTGATCATGAGAGAACAGATGCGAGGCTAATGAACTGGAATGCACCGCTCATCGATACACCTACCTGTCTGCTACTGATCCACGATTAAAGTTCATACAAATTAAAGCAATTTGTACTTTTGACATGTAGAGTCATACTCAATTGATAAATGTGGTATCAATATCAACTATTTGCAAGGATACCTAATGTCTGCCTGTACATATAATATTCAACTTTTATTGAGCAACATTCTTTTTCTTTTTTTAATTGACAACAAGGGTCTAATATATTATCTTGCGACGTTCACAGAATGTACTATTTACAGCGTATTTGTATTTTGAATTCGAGTAAGGATGTCCTTTGTTCCCTTGATCACATAGCAAACATAAATTATTGGGCGGGCGGATCTGCCGCACCCGCCCTAAGCAACTTAAGCCGTTTGAACTTGAACTATCGATTGATTCTATTGGCTACGTCTACGTTTTGACAAATAAATCGCAGATGAGATAAATGTACTCCCTTAGTCGCCTCCTACGACATACCGGGATAAACGGCAACTAGTTAGCATTCTTTTTACGTCCCAGACTAGCACAGGACATATCGTAGGAGGCGAATAAGAGACTAGGGATAAAAAGAATCAATTGGACGATGGGCTAGCAACCTGTCACCAATATTCTATTAAGACATCGCAATCCCCAATATTCATGCTAAAAAGTGACCTAGGAGATATAATATCTACGAGGTTCAGTCCACCCCGAAAGGGATTAAAGGACGTGAATGTATATGTATGTAAGTATATTTAATTCGTTTCAACCATAATGTGCATAAATTAGTATGCATTAGAAAACTAATATTTTAAATCTCGTCAATGAGGTTATGATTTATGCATAGATATGAACTTTACTTAACAAACAAGTACAATTTAATACTTTAACAAAAACTCTTTTACAACGCACTTAAAGTCTATTCCTTACCTAACTGGGTACCTCTTGGTAACACAGGTTATTGTCATCAATCCAGATACTGACCATTCTCAAAGATTCTTAGAATACCTACCCTACGTGACCAAACTAAAATCGATGACTAAAGTTTTTATAATTTCCAATTAAAAATCGTGATCTCATTTATTGCAGATTCAATTTTAGAATTTCGTACCTAAAGCTATTTATATCTCTTCACTTCCACGCATCTAATTCTTATACTATCTTTTAATTTCTATCTTTATATAATATCACCGTATATATTATATATATATATATATATATATATATATATATATATTATAATATGTGCGGTGAGGGAAAAACAACGTGAGGAAACCCACCTGTTCCCAGAATAAGTAATAGTAAGTTCTTGTAAATGCTGACATGACTGACCAAATATCACATTGAGTACTGACTATCTGTTTAACACGTGGGTTCGAAGTGGGCATAGACAAACTACCTTCACAATCACGGAAATGGACACCTGAACTTTTGACTACCCCGGAAGGGTTAATGGTCGTGAACGCGTTTGTCTTTTTTTTTTCTATTTATAGCAACTATTTTAACAGCTATCTATTACTAAGAACCGGTGTTCCCGTCCAAAAGCGTCCAATTGAGAGATCAAAAGTAAAACAAAAGTCTGCGTGCACCTTGAAGAATTCCGTCGCCATAAAAAACAAAATGTGGAGCAATCAGTTACCCAGAAGATAGCCACGTACGCTACGTGACCGTGGAATGGTCGGCGCAACTATGACTGTATTGATTATAACCACTCGACGGTTATCAGGGCTTTTTGCTAGCCGTATCGAGGTTTCAAGCTAAAGAGCGGTCATTCATTGATAGGGTTTTGTTTGGAAAAAGGGCTTGATAGGGTGTTTAATTAATGAAAACGGGTATTTTGTTAACGAGTTCAAAGTATTTGATGTTTTAAGATGAAATATGTCTGACTTCGTGTCTCTTTCTAAGGTGTATTCTGTTGTTTCAAACGAAACTCAAAATAAAGCAAATACAGTGTAGAATCAATGAAATTTCATTTTTCTGACAATACTCGACATTTCTGTGTAATCTTTTTGATATGATGGGTAAAATGCGTAGTGCTTGCGTAGATAAATATACGTATGTGTGACAAATATTAAAGTTACAGCAGATATGAACACCAATTTGTGCACACGGTAATACCACAATAATCTTCCGCCATAAGCACAGTTACAAACCTAACCTCAATGAACAAAACCACCCACTAACAGCCTTAAAGAGTCATCGTATGGCAACCGGATGTAGAGCATCAGCCATTATTTAACGTATCGGAAGCCACAATGGCCGCCACTTCCGGTCAACCTAACTGGACAGGCACCGGGCTTAGATTGTGGCAAAGCTTGTTAGTGTATGCGTAATGTGTGGTTACAGGAACAGGAATCTATAATGTCAGGTGGTTTAGTCACTGTTGTAGAGTTAATCTTTAATTTTCTCGTTATTTTTATGGAACCACAATCCTGTCTTTAAAATATTACCAATGTATGTGTTAAGTATGCTTCAAAAGGTGATTAAGGGCCGATAATGTATTCTTTTAGTTCTTTTTAACACACCACCAATTGCTGTATAATCTACCTTAAATTGTAACTCTTGTTACTCATACAAGGTTTAATCTTTTACAGACAACTGTGGAGATACAATATCTTCATGGGTGACTTTAGCACAGCTCTTTTGTGTGGTGCCTAGAATTCATATTTTATACAGTCCAGACCTTAAAATTTCTATAACCCCAAGCCTGTTACTTTCTTTGCCTATTTCGTCACAACAATTCCGTTTCGTAATGGTATTTTTCCAACACTCAATTTGATAATCATCCAAAATTTTCCTATAACTTCTTTTGTTCTCCGATAAACACCTCGTTATAATTTGTCGCAGCTTTCGTGTCACGAACATGGATTTTTCATATTAAAGCGTAAAATATAAAGGCTGATCGAGTGGATCTAATACTAACATTTGCGTATAGCTGTTCCCAAGGTGTTTTTGGCTTTGAACAGTTAAGGCCAGAGGGGTCAATTGTGCACGTGATCGCAGCTAGTGCTCGGCCATTGAAAATTCAATGCTTTGTCCATCAGCCTACTAAATCTAGATGGTCTGGCGTTCACATTAGGATAAACAAATTGACGATGTAATTTGAAACTTTAATTTTTCTAAGACATATGCAATAAGCATAAGGCGCCTATGATAATTAGTGTGATGAGCCTTCTTTTTTCGATACGTCGTAATACCCTATTAGGCGAAAATTTTTATGGATAGAAAGGTCACCATCACAAAGATTTCAAATACTCTTTACTCTATCACTCACGACTTTAAAAACATTCAAGTTGTGAACCAAATTAGTGATATTACATTAGCAGAGATGACTGATGGCAAATTATTATTTTCTCTTCATTCTCAATCATAAATCTCTACATATGTTCAATTTATAACTACCATACTACATCTACGTATCCAAAAACACTCTATTTATAGTACCTAATGTACTTGGAACCTGTCTAAGTAAGCCGAAGTGCGGAGGAGGTTCCATTGCAGGCTATTTCGTGCCTCTACCGAGAGTCAGGTGTCCACGATCTTGACATTCGATGACATTTAGCGGATCAACGAACTGTCTTTTTTGCCTAGCCGTTGCTTTCGACGTCTTTATCTAAGAGAATGAGAGCATCTAATTCAGAGAAAGAAATTTGGATAGTGGCTTTGGAAATTTGGTATGTTCTGGTTAGGTGCGTGAATAGAATGGCGATACAAATTTTAACTTCACGTTACGAATTTTATCTTTTGAATATTGTAAAATATTATAATATATATTGTTGTCCATCGAAACAAATAGATATCTGTGTATCTTTCAAGCCCCATTTAATAAAACGGGCGTGATGTATGTGCATTTAACATAAACTTACTTATTGACAGGTATTGACTGCATTTAGAGCTTTATTTTCGAATATTGAACAAACAGATCGAAGGAGTTTTAGCTAGATATCTAGGTTTTTCAAACTAGTTGTTTGTGATTAATTTTGGTTTTCCTTATATCTAACCATAATTAAACCATATATAATCATAATTTTCAAGTACCGACCTAAATTAAATTTAAAATTAATCATGACGTTTTATTTAAGATCTAAAATTCTGACATTTTATTTTAGATCTAAGCAGTAATCATTTTCTTCAGCCATCGTTGTTTAAACTTCTTTTTAAATTCCTTATCTACTTCTTTATAAACATATAAGTAAATACGATACCATTTCAACCGCTAAGCAGCCTAAATGAAAGGACAGTTGAGTTCGTAGCAGTAGTCTTGTGGCCAGTCCTCTGCCTGAATACAAAGCAGTATCGATCTCTCTTCTGCCCCACATTCAAGGTGCTTTATTTGTGCGAACATTGCACCCAATAGTGATGTAAGGAACGATTGAAATACACTACATAAATAGATACATAAACATGTCCTACTATGACTGGATTTCGTTGATATTGATGTCTCGACGGACACTTATATTTGTTACTTGTTTATATGATATTTTAATTCGACGTAGCTCAATTGTTTGGGAGTTGACTCTGTATCAGTGGGTACAGGATTCCCGCTAGAGCATGTACCAATGGAAATGAAGTTTAATGAAGTTCTATGTACATTTTGTAAATAAAAATACATTTTTTCTAAATACGTTACGGAATACATTGAATATTACGGTGAGGGAAAATATCGTGATGAAACCTACCTGTTCCCCGGACAGGTAATAGTCAGTGCTTGTAAATGGCGATATAGCTTACAAGTAGCCCTGGCTCACATTGGGTACTGACTATCTGGTCAACTCGTGGGTTCAAGGTGGCCATAGAATTACTACCTTCGCAATTACGGTGATGGAAACCTGAACCTCTGACTACCCCGGAAGGGTTGTCCCGGACTCTTTTGACATACGACAAATGGCATAATCTACATGACATACCCAGAGTCAGCGCTATAATACATAAAAACAAAAACCGAATCTGAACATGTCTCGATCTTGAAATTGCTGTATCATCAAGAGATAGATCATCCCACTAAAAATTAATTCTGGAATTCCTAAGTTGCATAATAGACCTAATATGTTAGACTAACAATACTGAATATCAAGACATTGTATAGAAAAGGTTTACAAAAATTAAAAAAAAACCTAGACAATCATGCTAATATGACCAAACAACCCTCCAAGGTTCTATCATCCACAAAAGGGGATGAATTGTATGTATGCACATGTACATAAGTATCCGAAACCCACCCCTAACTTCCTTCGCTTCATACTTGTATGCCACATTAATCCGGACAATTAAAATTAGAATATCTTAATTCGTAATCAGCCTTATCCGGGGGCCATCGTAACATGTCACTGCCCTAATTTGGGATACAACGAGATAAGCCCAGGGAACGTGGCTCAAGCGAATTCACTTTGTTTCGGAACTTTTATTAATTAACTAGACCGTGAATACTACCTACTACTAGTAGACTGCCTATATACTAGTGGTTGATTAATAATTAACGGGACTTATCGCGTAAGTTTTTATATAATAAAATTACCTTTATTAACCCGACGTTTCGGCTACGTTGCAGTAGCCATGGTCACGGGCAAAACTTACGCGATAAGTCCCGTTAATTATTAATCATGAGTATAAATCGCGAATCTCTTAAAACTATACTAGTGGTTGTGAGCGGTTTTCGTAAGTTACAGTGTATGAGCTTATAGTTTTAAGAGATTTGCGATTTATACTCATGATTAATAACAGTCAGTCTGCCCGTGACCATGGCTGCTGCAACGTAGCCGAAACGTCGGATTAATAAAGGTAATTTTATTGTATAAAAACTTACGCTATAAGTCCCGTTAGTTATTAAATATGAGCTAATACTTCTTGAGTAGTCTGGAATTTGAATTGTGTGAGGTATTATTCTACTAGGTATGTGGCTAAAGCGTAGATTATGTGATAGTTTAGACGGTTATACGTTGGGTAATAATTATTATATGCGTAAGATAGTAAGTCGACAAAAGGTTTAAATTTATAAAGTGAAGAAAATTTAGAATTATATTGAGATTTAAATGAGGTAGGTACTAAAGAAGAACCACAATATAAATAACTTTTTTTATTACGTACCCTTATTTACAACTGTATTCACATGAATATAAACTTACCTGTTATACGACATTATTTATTAATAACTTATATACTAACAGTTAGGTTTTGTAGGTAGGTAAATGATATTAAAATCCGTGATTTTACCTACAATTTAGTACATAAAAATTGTACTAAATGTGACATAGCGGTAGATATAACGGGAATGAAAAGTATATGTACATTGTACTACATACAAAACTAGTGGATCAATATATTCATATCTTAAATTATTTCATTATGGCGTTGTAGACCATTATTTAAATAAGCTCACTCACGAGTAACATACAAGAGTCATTAAGTTAACAATAAAGATTAGTGTTAAGGCGAAGGGTTGGATAACCCTTTCGAGGTATGGGGCTGTTTTATTAATATAATTTATGGTTTTAACTCACAGCGTTTAGATGAGAAGTTATGATTCTCTTTTTAATTCCGAGAGGGCGGGAGTGATGCAGGTTTGATTGTGTCATGACGAGATTGAGTTTGTTAGAATGATTTATTTATTTTGCATGACTTTGTATTTATATTTTTACTTTATTATTAAACAAATAGCAATTTGTTAAAAACCCTTATTATTATACAAATAGCAAATAGGAATGGGTTCAATACAAAACATGAACTTTTAGTCTACAATAGTTGTGCACTAAGGTATAATATCTGTGGTGGTTAGGAAAAAGGGGATGAGTCAACATTTTTGTATTATGTGATTTTTACGTATTCGGAAATTAAATACTAATAGTTTTAAGGTAAAAAGGAGATATGTCATAAATTTGGCATCGTCTGGTTCATTGACTTGTAAGACAAAAGGGGACGCATGCAATTTGTTATTATTCTGGAAAAGAAAAAGAGAGTCGAGTTGAGTCAAAAATGTTGACTCATCCCCTTTTTCCTAACCACCACAGATATGTAGCCCTCCTTAAAACATTTTTTTTTATTTTCTCAGATACATACTTAATTGAATTGAAACATCAAATACAATTAATTAAATGTTGGCTTATTAATTTCTAGTTCTTTATTTAAATAGATTATTACTCAAAAACATTTAGAGAATCTAATAATAAAAAAGCGTTTATTTACAGCCACGAAACATACACAATACTTTTACATTTAGAAACTTTTCTTACTACACAAACCTGAAAGGCGGTTATCTATCCATCCAATACATATTACCTCATACGTTGTCACTCTTATTATTTCCTCTACCTCATTCGTATCATATATCACCGAAACAAGTAGGAAGCGAAATTTCTAAGAAAGTTGTGCCGGATATTAGACGCGTTAGCTCCTTACTCATTCAGAGCACGCCCTCTGCTACCCTCGCCATCAATTTGGTACAAAACACATAGATATGTACGTAGAATGTATGTATGTATGTAGGTAAGAGCGGATTGTGCAAGGTAAATCTGTGTGTTATTTAGAAATAAACAGTAACAGTTTAGGAATAAACATTTCTGAATATAATATGCTATAGTAGACTACTATTCTCAAATTCTCTTTATTTATATCTATTTACAATTACTGTTTTGTTGAGCCCATCCTTTGAAGTTAAATAATTTGTATTAGGAAGACCTCGCTCTTCGTATTTTCTACGTATATTTAACAATCATTTATTTAAATGTATTACTATAAATCTATAATAGTATATATTATGCATATATTATATACACAGCTATTCAGGACTTCGGTCTTTAAAACTCTGTCTGATATAAGCTAGTTCTGTAGATGGGTCCGTTTGATAAACGTTGTTATAGTGATTATATCGAGAATATGGATGATGCTAAGTAGCATATAAGCTGAACATATTTAAATACACTTCTACTATATTGGTAACAGGCAGACTTTACACAAAAGATAAATATGTATTAAGAAAAAAATATGATTGGCAAAAAGACCTCACACAAGTTTTACTGCATTTTATGTATTTAGGAACAAGGATACATGCCGAATATAAATACTTATATACCTCATTTAAGTATCAATATAAAACATAAACCTTAGTAGAGTAAAAGAAACAGACATTTATTTTCTAATACGGTGGGAAGGTAGGTACTTGTGCGCAATTGAAAAATTGCTTCAGCGTTATTAGGTTTGCGAAGAAAAATCGAATTCACCCCTATTAAGAAAGGTGCTTCGCAAAAAATATTAGAACGGGTTCTGTAGTGTAAAATAACGTAACTAGGTATACATATTTCGTCTTTGAGCGGTTATATAATAAAAAGGATAATAATATGAAACCGTAGAAAGTACTAATATTGTGATTGTACTATTATAATATATAAACTTACTTTACTTTTAATACATGAATACAAACACACTATAGTTATACTGAATTAACAAGTTACATTATAAGAGTTTAATTGAAAAAACCAATACAAACATATGCAATAAATGCAATGAATAACAAATTTCGAACCAATGCAATAATGCAATATAAACCAATACTAAACATTGAAATTATTACAAGTATCACCCGTTTGTACTTATCGAACCCTAAAATAAAAGAAAATAGTCGAGCAAGACGCGTCGAATCGTGAAAAATGCTAAAGCACTTTTTAACGTTTTACATAATTGAACTAAGTAGGTGTGGGGTGGCTAACATTACTAGAATTTGTACCTATAAATGTTAACTTCGTTATAGAAATGTACGTTTAAAAGTTAAAGTGAATTTTTAATACTTCAGATGTAGAATACTTAAATTAGTCGTACAATCATAAAAATATATTTTGCCATAATTTTCTTATAAATTTCTATCAGAAAGTCCGTATATTATGAACTGTAATACAGTGAATCTTGAACTTCATGACAAATTAGTGCAATGTTTTTTATCTATATTACAGTTTGCCATCTTGATTTGTATTCGGCGACGAAACCGTGTAGTCCATGTATTATTAATAAAAAAATGCCGACATTTAGTCAATTATTTATCAATTAATAAAACAATCAATCTCAAACTCTATACGGTGACATTCAATCTAATTCTCTTTACCTATATCAAGAAAAGATCCTTTCATATCTATTACAATCACTGATCATAATGTTTAACATTTTCTCAAAATTTTCCGCCATTTAAAAACAGCATTACAAAACAAGGGTGTAACTCCCCGAGTGGAATTAACTAGCTCATTATTGTGGCTGACTTAAGAAACTTCACGCTTCAATTGCCGCTTGTGGGTGACACGACTTTCGCATTACGGTGGCGACTTTTTTTAGTATGAAAATCCACCCCACGAATATGAAATTGCTATCGACTTATGGTTATGACAATTCGGGTTTATTGTTGTCGATGACAGCTTCAAGGTTTCAGAGTTAAGCGGTTTGGTAGTGGTTTAGTTTTATTGGGGTTTTTATGTTTTAAATTTTCATATCGGTGTATTTACATTATTAGCATTTATATACCATTTATGGTTTGTAATTTCGTTTAAAACTGAACATGTAATTATAATAATCTAAGATAGCTAATTCAACTGTATTTTTTAGATTCTATGCTTTACGTAGGTTTTCTCCGGAAGGATGCAAAGAAACTTAAAGGATTAAACACATGATATGTCATTATATATTTTCAAGTCTATTCTATTTAAACCAAGCATGTTTTCCAAAGTATAAACCTAAAATAAAATATTTAAACACTTGAGGCAAAATATAACGTTGTCAACTTTTACAATTCTTGAGAAAGAACCTAAAAACTGAGATTAGATTATACTAATACTAGATACTAATACAGAAATCACCCCATCACTATACCTCCTCAATTCAATCGCATCGGAATCGAGAGATAGCACGCACGAGCAACTACTTTTATTATTTCCCATCACTAACTGTCACTTTTGGAAATCGAATCATTGATGCTCATCGAATCATTGTCAAGGGTCATGGCACAGATATAAGAATACTAGTACAGATATTCAATCCTATTCAAAATATGTCGTCCGTTTTAAGTAGGCAGAATTGGTAGACACGTGAAGTACTCTTTTTGAGACACGAGATGGCACTCCCAATTGCTTTTACTATTTACTCATCAAGGTTTCTGTGTAGTCTGAAAGCTTTTTTCCTAAAATTTAGGTCACGCAACATAAGCTTTAAGTTGACAGTTTGACATAGTTCTTATACCTATATTTAGCTCAATCACATTAATTAAAGATAAAAAATATACATTAAACTTAGATTATGAATATCCACCCCCGGCTATATGGCTGGGATTTGATCCTTTATTCTCACCACTCTCGTCAAGCTATTGTTAACGTAGCTACCCCGACTATAGTAAGTATTCACCAGTGTTCTAAGCTGTAGAAAAAAGCTATAAACAGTAAAGTCAGCCTGTCTCACTGGGCATAACGTTATCGATATTAATATCAAGAATAGTTCATGCTATTGCCTATCTTTCATTGAATGTCACGCCTTGAATCTTAATACATTGTCACCTAGAAAGAACATGACATTCAAAACGTCTTAAGTCATGACGGTATATACAATGTATATTAAAACTTAACACAATTAACTTAAAGTCTGTATTAGAAAAGCTGTATAATAGTGAATAGTGCAAATAAAATTTCACCTAATCCTTATAGAGTTAGATACTAAAATTATAAAACATTATTTAGTTATGTCTTTGCTTAAAGTTTGAATAAAACATGTAGTTTCTGTTAATACCAAGTTACTTGCAAAATAGGTATTGTTATAAAATAGGAATTTCATCGTAAACTATTTTTGATGTCTTAAAATCTCTTTATTATAACAATATTAGTCACAAAAGCCTTTGACTGGTGTAGTCAAAGCTTTTGTGACTAATATTGTTCTATAGTGATCATTAAAAACCCCCTTTTATAGGTATTTAGACAAACGCCAAGTTTATCAGTATAACTAATATGTAATAATAGTATGATTTTTACTAGTATGTTTTAATATTTTAATCACACATCAGTCAGGGCTCTTTTTATGTTGTCTTTATATTATGATGACTTTTTAATGATATCTAATGATGTGAAAATCTCTGTACTATTTTAAACTCCAAAAAGAATTATCGTAGATTATTGTAACATAAAACTATTTATTAAGTAAACATTGCTTATCTCTACCTACAAACTACCTACCTATATTTTTTTCTACCTTCTACCCTACATTGACACTTTTACAACTTTTTATACTAGCACTCTATACCTTTTATTAGCATTTTCATTAAAAAGAGAGAGATTTCGTGACAGCCTTCAAAGAATTGCCAAACGACACCCAAGGGCCTTATACAAAGGACGTAAGTCAAAATTTCACAAGATTTATACTTGAATAAATTATTTAACCACCCCGGTGTAGTAAGGGGTTAATTTTAAATATCTTACTCTGTGTAAAAATTACTTGTTCTAAGCAAATCAGGGAATTACAAGCATTCTTTTTTTCTCTATGTAGTTAAAGTAGAAAATATTATCAATTGTTATAGAATTGCTTAATGACTAGGGATATCCTATTGTTATCAATTACATAAATCACTATTTATCACTTTAGATACTGTCACTGAATATCAGAAAATAATAACTGTCGTAATATCACTTTATTAGTATATCTTAGAAACTTACTGTATACAAATTCGGGTAGGTATACCTATTGTTGACTAACATAATTATAAGTGTCCAAACCTTTTTCACAAAACACCTTCCACGTAAACATCTGTACATAATATACATATATATTCACGCCTTATAATCCCTTTCAGGGTGGACAGAACCTTCGAGACGATAATATCTCCAAGGTCAATTTTTATCATGAGTATTGGGATTGCTATATCGTAATGGAACATTGGTGACAGGTTGCTAGTCCATCAAATTTACCCTTATACCCTTAGTCACTAACGACATTCCAAGAAGAACAGAAGCTAGTTAGAATTCTTTTTACGTCCCAGAACTCAAACAACAAAACTCCTTCCACTTAAACAGGCAATTATCTGCGCACTCCCTAAGCTTCGCGACAATCTCCAAAACGAATTTTTCATCGCACCTCATAATCTGGTGCCTCGGGCGCCATTTTTCTTAAGCGCCATCTATGAACAGGGGCGCGTGGTTCCCATAAATAAACAGGCAGAGATAAAAATTACATTATCGCACTTATTTTAATTTCTGAACGCATTAATCATGGCAACGCCGAGAATTGGGACCTAAGGGTTGGAATATTTAACGAAAGGAAAGAAAGTTTAATTTAAAGGAAAGGAAATAGAGAAGAATTAAGGTTGCTACCTATGTGTATTAAACTATTATAAGGATGGATAGATATTGGCTGTAAAAACTAAAATGACCAAGAAGATCGTGATATCTATGGTGAATAAAAAAGCTCCCTAATAGTCAAATAATTAGAAATAAATAACATAATGTTATCAGTGCTATGTACAATAATGAACATTTATTTTATCAATGTCGATTATCTACTTCTTTATGTTTTTCAAAGCCTTATTTATCATTAGTCTAAAAAATTAATGACAAAATGAGTGCACCTTTATAATGATACGGATTTCACATTCACAACTATATTTACATTATGCAATTATTCTAAATTCAACATAAAACAAAAGACAACTTTATTCGAAAGCTTCAGATCATAACCAATCAAAACGTTTTGGGCAAAAAAAAACAAAAAACGCGCAATAAAAATATCATCCACCGTTTCCCACTAATCCAAATCTCAGGTAGCCACCACACCTGAGCCACGATGACTATCACCGTATACACTGCGGCTTTATTTACGACCCCATAAAACCACTGACAACAATAGCCGAAATGGACCGTTGACATTATAGCGCCTACTCCACGAATTTTGACTAACTAGAATTTTATATTATTTTATGGCTAGATAAGGCTACTGTTGAAAGATGCTTCTGATTGTGTCAAGTGGCTGTTTGATTGACTCGATTGACGGACGAAGCGGAGACTTTTGTGATTTGGTTTTTTGTTAGTTTTGGAGCGTTTGGAATGCATGTATAAAGGAAAAGAAAGAGGCTGTAGAAATTGTAGCTAATTTAGCTTGCTAACTGTACCTTGAGCAAAAATGATATTTTTATAGTTTTACTTAGCCTACTTATAACTATTATTGCGTTAAAACTTAAAGCAAACTTACTAAGACTTTGAAACGTCCCAAAAAACCGTCACCATAAAAATGATTCCTGCTGTGTCTTAAACACATCACCAAATAAGTTGCTACTGTAAATTGCCTCTAAAATATTTAATGATTGGTTACCATGGGAACGGCAGCTTGACAAGTTTAATGAGGCATTTTGAATAGTGTTTTGTATTATATGTGAAGTATTCTATTCCTTATATTTGCTATTATTATAGACGTAAGTACTTATTACTCTTTTGATCTCTCTGACCTTGAACAGTGTTATGTATTATACGTGAAATATTATACATTTTTGCCATTTTTATCCATGTAAGTAATTCTAACTCTCTACAGCTACAATATATTTAGTGAACTACACCAAGGCTTCCAAAAACTGTGTATCTCAAACCACAATCTAATCTCTAGAACATAACACCTACACTCGGCTTCATTCAGAAAAAAATTGTGTAGGACGCGCTGCCATCTTGAAGGTAATTTAAAAAATCTTTTATCACATCTCCTAAGACAAAGAAAGAATATAATAACCGACCTTATTTGTGTATGTATTGTAGACACGTGCGTGAAGGGTTGGTAATTCTCGAAACTGTGAAATGAAGTTAGGAACATAAATGTTGGTGTTGGGATGACGAATGACGCTTCTACCTACAGGAGAAATGTGTCTTAAAATCTGGGTATTTTCTGCTGTAATTAGGAAGTAAACTCTTAATAGGAATATACCGATAAAGTGAAAAGTATAATATCATTGGTTACTTTTTTTATACATTGAGTCTAAGTGTAAATATATAAAGGGAAATAAGCATCGTAAAACCAAAATTCTATTCTCCCCCTCCGAAATGGTTAAAAAAACTTATGTCTCTATTTCAAAACCAACACTTTTTTCCTCTAACAGCATTAAAAAAACCTAAAAATATCAACACCAACTAAATCTGCATATCTCACCTCGCTACTTAGAACCGCATTGAAAGTGGATACTTTAAGAGCCCTTTTTCTTTGAAGTGAAAATGAAAAGTTGAAGTTCAAAATTGAATATTAATAGCAAAATTATCCCTCTGCGGAGATATCTTGTTTTTATCGCTTTATTAGAAGCAACTTCTCCTTAATGTTGTTATAAACAAATCGTTGAGTTTTATTTGTTCCCAGAACGAGGCGCGTCAAAAAACGGTAGCGGGCGCGTTTTCTAACTTAACATTGTTTTTTGGATTGTTTATGGTATGATGTGTGTTATAGTTTTGACAATAAGAAATGTCAAAAGGTTCTTATCTGTAATAGTTGAGTTTAGTTCTCTAGTATTTGTGAGCGTTTGATGCTGTAACCATAATATCAGTTCTAAGATAAATGCTTATGCATATGTATTAACTATACAGCGATACATTTAGTGTTATAGTCAATTTAAGAAATGAAAGTTTGATTATTGGAAAACGATGTCTAATTCATACAATAGTTCTAAACAATAATAATTTTAAAAATTATTATATCAAAGGTAGTCACCGTTAGATACATGAAATTGCTACCACAAAAAAGATCACACTTTACAAGATATGACATAAAAACTTTTAACAGCTTATCTACTTAACAGCATATAAATTAAAATGTTCCTTTTAACCCTGCATAAATCTCACAAAGGTATTAAAACTTTTAGAACAAAGGTACTAATGTCAAAATATTGTGTCATTTTCTATTCAACTGTAAAATATATCCCATAAACCAAACGGTAAAATAGCAATAAAATATTGATTTATTTATAACTGCCTAATGTTCCAAAAACTCTACCGATTAAGTCATATTTTACGCTGCTTTGTTTCGATATTAATCTAGGGTGTAATGTTACTTGGGCTGTGTGTGAAATGACGTTTTTTGCTACTCGACCGCGACATTAAAATGATGTGAAATCTTTTCATCTGTCAGCCAGAGAAATTAATGTCATTTTGGGAGATATGCTACAAATTTATTATTTCAGACCAAGATTTACGTTTAGGTTTTCAAAGGATAGAATCACTACATAGTATAAAACTAAGTCGCTTTCTCTGTCCCTATGTCCCTTAAATCTTAGAAACTACGCAACGGATTTTGATGCGGTTTTATTTTATAGATAGAGTGATTCAAGAGGAATGTTTATATGTATAATAACATCCTTTAAATAGCCAGAAGTGCGAAGCCGGAGCGGGTCGCTAGTCAAGTATAATGCTAATATTAAAATTTCAAATTGCAATGTTTTTAGAGATGTAATTCTCTCACTTTTATATTCTACTAAGTGTTAGACATGACAAAATTTCTCCAAGTTTCATTTAGCTACAAGCAATATAAAAATATGAATGACGGTAGCTACTAACAGTTTAGAAATGGTAATGATAAACTTATAGCCAAAAGTTGCTTAGAAAACCCCTAGTATTTAAGTCATGTCTATTAAGAAAAAGGCTATAGATCAATTCTATCTATCTATTTTCTAACTCTAAGCGTTTAAAAACCTTACTTTATTAAATAACGTAGGTAAATAAAGTTACAATTTACTATATATCGTGTGAAAACTTTCCTTTATTGAAGGCACAAATTGTCTCGAGGCAGCGTTAGATAAACGTGTGGCGTAAACATTATTAAGGGACCTTCGGAAAGGCCCCGAATGATAAATGGCTGCAACCAAATTAAGTCCAACGGTGAAAAATGGAGTCCGAGGCTGCAAGGGCCCAGGGATTGTAAGCGATTTTCCTTTGGAACTAATTTACATATTACGTATGTATGTATGTAAGTAATATACTATATGTGTATGTTACATACATATGTATTATGACAAAAAAAAACAAAAACGCGTTCACCACCATTAACCCTTGCGGGGTAGTCAGAGTTTCAAGAGTCCATCTCCGCAAGTGCGAAGGTCAGATAGTCAGTAATCAATGCGACAGGTGGTCAGCCATGTCGTCATTTCCAAGCACTAACTATTACCTGTTCGGAGAACAGGTAGGTTTCCTCACGATGTTTTTCCCTCACCGTAGTGTTATGGTTAAACGTATGTGTGTATATATGAGATCTGATCTGTTTTGTGTTAATCTGGGGCGTAAAAAGTAAGCTACCTTTCTCCCGTTGTTCCTGGCATGTCGTAGGAGGCGACTAGGGGAAAATGGAATCTATAGTGCGTTGGACTAACAACCTGTACCATACCCTAAAGAGAATGTATATAAATGTAATATAGATGAACGTATGTATGTAATGCGACTGTGTTCTGTAAAATTTTGTAAAGTAGAGGTGTATTCACATCTCCGGCACTTTATCAAGTATGCCAGGATGGACAAATGGGAAACCTTGATCTCTGCCTACCCCTTCGTAGAGAAACGGTCCTTATATATTTGAGACACATATAAGGACCTTTATTGAAGATTACAGAAATAAAACAGTTTTCTAGAAGATAAAAAGCCCATTCGGTGGGTATTTATGTGCAATCCTATCTTTTATTCTATACAAGTATAACATATCTCATTCAACAAGCATTTTGCCTCGGTGATGAATCAAGTGATTTTTATACTCCCAAAGCCAGGTAATAATTGCAAGTATTTTTGGCTTTTCATATATATTTTTTCATATCTACAGTGTATAAGTATTAAACTAATGACGCTTACTCACAAAACAACCCACCCCTGGAACATTAGGCGTGAATATAAAAATTGCTCGTCAATGGGGCGACGACAAATGCCGATTAACCGTAATTACGGCTCATTGGATCTCTGCCCACCCTTATTACCATAGAAAATTCCATGTTTTCCCTCACTAGTGCACAAAAAGTAATTCTAACAAAAACTGTATGGAGAAGCTTCATATATGTTTTTATATAGGAAGGAGGTGACTAAGAGACTAGAGGTCTATTGAATGTATTGAGCGATGGGCTAGGAATCTGTCATAAATGTTCTTTATGCTAAAAGATACCCGTTATTCATGCTAAAACATGACCTAAGAGGTTGAATACTATTCCACTTTAAAAAAAATATGTTGTATCTAATGCAAGTGTAAATCTCAAAAAAGATTCTAGTACTGTTCCTTAAAATTATCTACTAATTGTACTTATTTTGAAACTGTGATTGTGATTTATGGGTATTTGTTTAAAGTTTTAAAGATAGATTTATTATACTGATAATAAGAAATTACGAAGTGGAAACATTGCCTACTAACTTTAATATACAGTTATCAATAGATACACAAACATAGTATAAAACATAACCCGACGTTTCGGCTACATTGCAGCAGCCATGGTCGCGGGCAGACTTATTAGTTACTTATTAATCATGAGTATAAATCGCGAATCTCTTAAAACTACAAACACATTTTGCACATAGTTTTCTACTCCATACCATGCCCTATCCTCTTCCCCATTTCAGTGTTCATTTAAAAGGGCTTGTCTCTGATCCTTGGGCCAACCCTCACGCCGGTCACCCGGAGCTGGCAGGCAGACATCATAATAACCTGTCAATGAGTTCAAATGGTAACATAATTGAACCAGTGGTAATCTGGGACTAGGTTGCGATACAGTTACATTTTCTTCTTCTAGTGGCACTCCATTACTGGAGGTCTGCCGTCAGCCTGCTGAAACTTTTCTTGTCCCTGGCCATCCGGAACAGCTCTTCCACACTGGCAATCCCGGTCCACTCACACACAGTTACATGCTTAACGGATGACATGTATATACATACATTCAAGTTCCTTAATCCTTTGCGGGGTTGACAGAACCTCAGAAAAATCAATAGCAAACGTATTGGTGTTGTGATATGGAACAGTGGTGACAGATTGCTAGTTCATTGACCAATTGATTGGATAACAGAATAATGAATGATTGAAGAATTAGATTTAAAAAATGTAACATTGGTCAGCCAGATGGGCACCATATTGAAAAACGATGTCATTCGAAGTACGTTTAAATAACTGCCGAGCGTGTATGATAAAGTTTACTAAGTGTGAGTGAAGCAAGTGATTTGTCCGAACGTTCCAGGTAGCGATCTATAATCCCTGCCTATCCCATTGGGCATATACGGGCGTGAATGAATTGATATTACACATATATGTATGTAACATCCTCTCTTAAACATACTTAGTATTTACACAATGTTATTATGTTGCCATAGCAACCTGAATCTTTAGACATGACTCACCTACCTATTCAATTAGTAATACCTAAACTCATATGCCAAATTGTGAGTCAGCCCATGTACCGATTGCTTACGAAGTGGCCTATATCGCCCATCAGTCATCGGCCAGCGTTGCAGGAAACGGTCGACAGTTCGATGCCTGCTCGGAATACTTATTTGCCTTTGAAGGTGTATTAAGTGTGGATTTAATTCCTTTTGGGGTATTTTGAAATATATGTATTGAAGTAGAGAGTATATTATTTATTTACCACAATGTCTACTAAATAGACTTCTTGAATAGTAATACATTTACTGAATAGTCAACAACAAACTTGAGATCTTAATCAAACAGAATCTTAGATATAAACTATTCCTTCTCATGTTTACCGTTGCAAATAAACATATGCATGTTGTGATAGAGTACTTGACGATTATTTTATATACACATGCATTATATCCAAATGATCGCATAGTATTCTATATCATTAAAAGATGTATTTAAAAGGAAATTATCAGATAGAAAAACAGGTGAACTGAACCTCGGCGATTTAGTATCTCCTAGGTCACTTTTTAGCATGAATGTCAGGATTAAGATGTTATATAGAACATTAGTGACAAGTTGCTAGCCTATCGCCCAACAAATATCATTGAGCCGGGAAGAACGGCAACTAGTTTGCATTCTTTTGCGTCCCAGCAAAAATAAACACCTCAGCCTGTTATTTGTAAGCCACAGCGATTCCCAGAGGTGGCATATTGTAATTTACATATCTTGTAATCTTCAAAGACAACAAACGAATTTCCAAATGAAATATGTAAATTTTTTCGCTGCGAGAAAAAGAAAATCCCAATTCGGAACCCCCTTAGCGACTTAAAGAGGTAAGCAGGATCGTGATGTAAGCAGGTTTGATTTGGGGTTGGATTCTGTGTGTTAAATTTTAAGCTGCATTTATGTTTCATTAACTATTTATAAAACCATTCAATTAGTATTTACTAGATTTTTTTTACACACATTTTATATTAGTTAAATAGTAGTTTGCCAATTAAAAACGGGAAACGAATAGATAAACTATTTAAGAAGAATTGGTAACATTTAACGATATAAATATAACGGTTCATTGCTCTGAAAACCCAATATAATTTGGAACACCCAGCCTTAAGTTACTTGTCAAAACAAGGAAATAAATCGACATTTGGTACATTATAATCCAGTGAATTCTTCACAGTACATTGTAAAGAACCCTAAATATTGAGTCGAAGTGAATATTTTACGAGGCCAACCACCAGTGGTTTTATGTCACTCTAAATATTTATTTATGCGCTTTTTCCGATTAGGAATACATAGATAGGTGTTAATATTAATGACTTTTTGAGATCGGGGTCTTCTCCGCAAATGGGGGAGAAGTATTTGATTTTTATGCTCCTGTTTCTTTTTATTAGGGAGGGAGTCTGAGGATTTATCCCTTTCTTGTTTGTTACAAATTCTTTTTAGTAATGATACTTGATAACTAAATAGATCTATTTTTGTACATAAACAGAATATAATGACCACTTAATTGTTCAGGGTAGTCAGAAAGTTCAGATATAACTGTAAAAAAAATTTTACACTAAGAAAGAAAACTACAAACAACTAAATAAATTTCATGTAGGTTCGTGAAATTATAAATTCAATGTAATTGGTTGCTTTAAACAGGCAAATCAAACTATTATACCATACAGTAACTGACCAACTTCGTCAAATAAACACCAAAAAGCGAAGTGTCAAGTAAAAAACCACTCATAACCCTTGTCTTAAGCCCTCAAAACGTCCATCATAGTTAGACCCACCCTTTTAAAACATCATCGAGTAATTTCCTCAAAACTAGGGGCCAAGACAATTTGGTCTGGTCCCTGAGAATCGTTTGTCATGTCAGATGTAGCGATACCGTGGCCTGATGGACAAAGATCAGTGTAATACCCACTATGAATATATTTGCGGGACCTTTATAGTATTTTTATGCAAACGCCACAATATGTTTTCGGCTTACCGGCCCCTAGAAGAAGTTGCAGGAAACATTTCATAAGATCAAGTGATTTGGAAAACTGAATAATATTGTCAGTTGTAACTTTCCAAGATTGGATTTTTTTGACGTATAAATAATAGTTAGCCCTTCTATTCCTATCACGGTGGATAGGTCAAAATGTCTCAAGTAATCTTACTTTTAGGAATCATGTTTCCCCTCAACCATTGATGCCATTTATATGGAATATTATTGCCAGGTTACTAGCCCATTTCCCAATAAATTTCATTTACCCCTAGTCACTTAATCCCGTCCAAGAACGTACCAAGTAGAAATGCAGCTTGTTAGCATTCTATTAACATACCAGACTATGTAGAACAAAATTCTATGGAATAATTATACTACTTTAAAAAAGTAATATAGAAAATATTCACGTTCACAAATCTTCCCTTTCGTACTGGATAGCTCAGAAATCTAAAATCTCCTTAGTCTCTTTTAGCGTTCATTTAGTGGTTCTGATTGCATTGATATAGCACATTGTTGACAATTTGCTAGCACATCATCCAATAGATTTAAATTACTCACAGTCCTTTAGTCGCCAATTACAACATGCCGGAAAGAATGGCACAATAGATTAAAATAACTCAGACTTTCAGTCGCCATTTATACAATGCCGAGAAGAATGGCAGCTAGTTGGCTCTCTATTTATGTCCCATACTACAGTGACTACAAAATTACTTAACTGACAGACACCTTAACTGAGGTCATATTATAAAATGCCGGGAAGATACACAGCTAGTTTCTATTTTCGTCCTAGTCTACATTGATGTTACAAAAAAATAAAATAATTTAGTATCAGACATTTCAACAAAGTAATGTGGCAACGAGCCTAATTTATAGTCTGGGCATGCACTTCAACCGTAACCGGGTGCAACTATTTCGGCACTGTGACAGTTGCTAACTAGGAGTCCTGACTACGCATACGGACATGTCAAATTTTGGAGAGAAATGGGCTTTCTCTACGTTGAATTGAATAAAGAAACTAATTGTGAAAATAATAATACTAATTATTTTATTTTTGTTACGTTACACTTGTGTGAAGGGTCTAGTCAATGTATATTTAAGTAATATATACTTATGATAGAAAGATCAAAATCAAAATCAAAATCAAAATCTATTTATTTGTGAAACATGTGTACAAAAGATCTTAATCTAAGTTACAGGGTCTCAACATGCTCTGCCGTCATGCTTCGGCGTACAAATCAATTATAAAAATGTCAAAAAATAAATAGTTAAAATTAAAATTACATTGCAATTATAAATCAAAAGTATAAATAGTCAATGTCAAAATATATTAAGTGCATCATATAATTATCGATTAATCAGCAATTATAAAAATGTCAAAAAATAAATAGTTTAAATTAAAATTACATTGCAATTATAAATCAAAAGTATAAATAGTCAATGTCCAAATATATTCAGTGCATCATATAATTATCGCTTAAGAGATTTATCATTAAAAAATTCTTTAATAGAATAGTAAGCTCTATCTAGTAGGAGCTTCTTAAGCTGAACTTTGAACTCGGCCAGCAGCTCTATCTGTTTCAGTGACCTAGGCAAGGCATTAAAAACACGAGTCGCCATTCCTGAAACATTGTTTGAAACGCAGGCGGTTCGGTGTCTCGCCGTAATTATATCAAACCTATGCCGCTGCCGCCTATTCTGAACAAATAAATTTCTATTTAATGCCACAAAAACACAAATTTCGAATATATAGAGCGAGGGAAATGTCAAAATTTTTAAATCTTTAAAGTGCTCCCTACAACTGTCCGTTGGTTTTAAGTGCTGTACTGCTCTTATGATAAATACTTATACAGGGTGAAATTTTCATCACTGGCAATACTTCAAAGATAGATTCTATGGTGAAAAATATGCGGCTTGACATGATTAGTTTAGTACCCTCCAGTACAAAAATTTTGAGAAAAGCCTCCTCAAAGTTTGGGAGCCAATTCAGAATACATGTACACCCTACATTATTTCATTCATAAGTTCTCATCCAATTAAACATCTTTCAACACCCAAAACAAAAAACTATCAACAACAAAACAAACAAATATTAACAATAAAACATCCAAGTAAAAATCAAAAATTTTTACTAAACTCTATTTCTGGTGTACCCAATGCAGTTTTAGGGTTTGAAGATAAGGCGTCATCATCATCACTGCGGCTTACCGTGGGCTTACCTGCTGTTTCATACCCAAAAACATAAAAGTTTTTTTGTGGTTGAACATCACATGCTTCCAATGAAAATAGTCAAAACACATCACACATACATGGTGACGATGACAAATACAATTTCATTTCACTAGTTCTTCAATCTTTGTTCATTTTAATCCATATCGATAATTATTAAAACTAATAACAAATAATTTCAAAACTTATTATCATTAGCGAATTCCGTTGCAAAATTTTTTACAATAAACAATTCAATTTCAATTCAACATAGAGTAATAACATTAATTTAATGGTATGGTTACATGTCTTAAAAAGTACTTAAAGTATCAAGTACTTTTAGTGACAAAATAGTACATAACACATAAGTGAAATAAACAATTTTATTATTAATGATTTACTTATCATTGTTTATTCTTCATCTCATGTATAGTTATTAATAAGTCATACAAAATATTAAAATATTTATGCTCGTAGTAAGTCGAAAGTATGAAATGTAATGCACTTCACCCTGGTTGTATGACGCAATCTTTACTTTATCTGTGGCTAATTTATTTATTT
Organism: Leucoptera coffeella; assembly: GCA_030578115.1. Taxonomy (NCBI): domain Eukaryota; kingdom Metazoa; phylum Arthropoda; class Insecta; order Lepidoptera; family Lyonetiidae; genus Leucoptera; species Leucoptera coffeella. Next base: position 178,413 of record JAMBLF010000456.1, on the reverse strand, counting down.
GACTGTTTGTTTACAATGCTATGGCGGTTAAAAGTATTTTTGTCGTCTGAATTTACAATTTAATGTTAAATTGCTATTTCATAGTACAATAATGGTGGATGATGTTTATTAATGATGTGAAAGTAAAACATGGTTTAGTTATGTAAATGTAATTTCATACTTTAGTGGAAATGAAATTAATTACTGAAGTGCTTTTGAGGTTATTATTGTCGAGAATTAAAACATAGAAAATTTAAGGAATCAAATGTTTTAAAGAACTAAAGGGAGATTAATTAGTAAATAGCATAGAATAATTACTCGATTAAATTAAGTACAATCCATAACCGGCTAATGTTCATGTTGTGTTTCATGTGTGCAGTGATGATTATTTGGATTAAATAAAAGAATAGTGCATAACATTTTCGTAATTAATGTTTAAAGGAAACCACATAAGTATGTTCTATTGGCTTCCTAACCTGTGAAAACAATGTCTCATAATGAAAAAAGTTTCATTCAAGATGCTCCTGGTCCACAAACACTAGATTACCATAAAGAATGTAAACTTACAATTTATGAATGAACATGACCTTGGTAAGTAGTACGTTAATAGGGTACCCATATGTTACGAAAAATTTAAAATGAAAATTTAAAAAATTGTCCAAAATTTCCAAAAATTTCCTACCTTTTTAATTATGAAAATGGGTTCTATAGGTGCTACTGATAGCCAGGTTCAAATATTGCCAGTGATGAATCTGTCACCCTGTATAGCATGTATAATCAACAACCAAGCTGGAAAGCACACTGTACACACACACACGTACACACTGTAACACTGTCTCCGCCGGGAATCGAACCCGGGGCGTAAAGATTAGCGTTCAGATGGTTAACCCTACGAGACACGGAGGTCCTCGAATTCATTTAAAATTAATTTATAAATAATACATATCTTGTTTAAGATTTTAAGTATGTTTGGTCACGCAACAATAATTGAGTAGAAATATTATTAAACCAGAAAATTTAGGACAATTGGTGAGGTTGGCTAGCTTATTACCCTAAGCAAACTCTTAGCCATATACTATTAAGCAGCTGGTTTCATTCTGTTAAAGTCGCAGTTAGTCAAGCAACAAGTATTATGACACTTCTTATTTTGCATGTAATAGCTGGATCCATCTTACATTACTACAATTATATCATTAAAAATTCTTAAATAAAATTTTGGTTTACTGTGTGTATTTAAATTTTGCTCATTTTCTAATCACACAATGTAGGCTTATTTACATAATAATAATATAATATAAAAATGTAAATTGTATGAAACTAGAGTTACTTCGATACCTCAATAAATATTAATACTTTGAAACAAGAGTCATTCTTCTATATATCGTCCCATGAGTTATAATTAGGCGCAAATGGCCGTTCAAAAAGTGCCATAGCGGACGGTTTTTCACGTCCACAAGGCGGGGTATTGGTAAAGTTTTCAACTAGCAATAATCGCACCTCGGATAAACCTCATCGGTTACGATATTGCCTCTGCGCAAAGTTAAACTGTAGAAGTCGTTCACGCGGTACCATATCACATATGTAGAGGACACGCTTGCGTCTTGAGCAGAGTATGTAGCGCCATCTATCTATAATTTTGGGAACTAAGCGTAAATATTTTTAGATTTACTTTTTGTATTAATTTTGGTTTATATTTAATATAAGCTAAATATACTAGTTTCTTATATACCTAAATATTAAATACTATAGTATATATATATGTAGGATATATGATAATATTCATCATGTATATCATGCAATATTATTTGATGAACAAGAATCGTTTCTCATTTTGTACCCACAATTTCCTAAGAACTTTTTATTGTTTTTAAATAATGCAATTGTTAATATATATTTTTTAACATTTTTCATAATTTTTTACTTCTACTGCTTTAAAATCCAAATTTTCTGTAAGAAAAGTCGCTAAGAAAACTCGCAAGAATTACGAACATCCCCACAATTTTGCCAAAACCACTCTACAACGACCTCTCGAACGCTTACATACATAATTAAACAAGGTACCTTCTAAAACTGGTTGCTTAGAAGACAATCGTAGTAAAATAGTTAATGGCACGGAACGTCAGGTTTTAAATTGTCATTACACGGGTTATAGCGTTTTTATATTCTTTGCGAAACACGGCAGCGGCGAACGAGGGGTTAACATTCTATAGGGTGACACGGTGTAATGTTATTTCAGTAGTAAAGGTTTAATATTAAATTAAATGTTATTTTAGTATTAAACTTCAAATTGGTAATTATTCGCTAGGTTGTAAAGTATTATATTATCTGTGGTTTTAGTGTAAATTCATACACTGCTTACTTAGATTTTGAGTACTTTTATTTTAGTAAATATTTGTTTCTCATGGCAATATTTAAAATGTAGAAAGTCTAGGGACCCGTTTAATTAATTAAATTATACTGAATTTTTTTCCATTCACATGAAATATTTATCTATATATAAATTAAGAACTGATTAATGTAGTCTATAACATTCGGATGTAAAGTGTAAAAAGAAATAAATCCTTCAACATTTTTTGCTTCTCAGACTTTATGAAATAAAAAAGTTATAATATTATATCAAATATTTTCTAATTATGCTTTAATTTTTCATTATTATTGAAATTTCGTACCTACAAACACACTTAAAATACTTACTTAAAATTACTTTCTCCTTGTTTAAACCTGCCGTCTCGCCCTGTACAAACCTAAACCCATTCATAGCGCCAATAAAAATAATAAAGCAAGTAATCCTTTTCGGGCTTCTTGGGGCGACGCAGATAGGTCTCTGGAGAGGAATCTCTTACCTGCCAAGACTTATTTATGGACGTCAATTCCCTTGCAAAAAGGAATGACACGATTTAAAAATAAGGTGCAGGTTGTTGGAATATCACTTTGGTTTGGAGTAGAGTTTTGGGCGTTTTGTAGGTTTAATGAGGTTTAAAGGTTAGGCGATTTAGTGTACTGATACATAATTTGTTTTTTTTTTAATAAATTCGTGTAAGTTTATGTTATGCGATGATAGAAAAGCTTTGGAATAAATGACGTCTAAATAGACGTCAATAATAAAGACAGGAAATCATAATGTTGTTTTCATCACGGATATTGTAGATTTAATATTTTTATGATGATCAGATCAAACCCAGTTATAAATAGTACCTTAAGAGTGATAAATAATCGATCTTACATACACAGTGACTATTGCACAAGTAGGTACCTATAAACTGGTTTCTTCACGATATTTTTCCTTACCTTACAGTGACATATTTAACTAAAGTCACCGTCTAGTAAGCCCTTTCTTAGTATTCATCTCAAGCCCTGCATCTAAACTTCGAATTTCTCAAGGAGCCGACATTAACATATAAATTGTATCCACAAACTTAAGGCGACGACTTCAAACACCTCCAAGTCGCGATAGCTTATAATTATCTCGGGATTAACTTAATCTGTTCACGGGATGAAAATTAAGTGCACTCTACGGGGTTAAGATGATGGCAGATGTCTGATACTTAGTCAAAACAAGAGTAAATTTGAAGAGAAAGAAAGAAGAGAATATCTTTTTTAAGCTGGAGAGGGCGTTGTCATCATATTATTTGGGGAATTATAAAACGAGTGAACAAAAAAAAACTTTGCGACTGATGATGACATACTGTTTTAATAACTTGAGCGGTATGAATTTGAATAAGCGAAAAATTAACTAAACTGACGACGAATATTAATTTATAATAAAATCCAGAACGAGCTTACAAAAAGTAGATTGTGATAAATCAATTTCAGATATTAAAATTTTATCCGAGCGACTTCATTACTAAGTGAGCGACTGGAAATACAGAGAGGGCAACTTCAATATTAAGATAGATTCGATTTTTCTAAGTGAGGTTATACTTAGCGAACTACTAAAAAGTTCACTTTGAGCAAAGTTTAGGTTAGGTTAGGTTAGTTTAGAAATAAATGCGTGGGGGGGCCGATCGACCGTGGACGCCGTCCTTCGCGTCAGGGCCCTCTCGGAGGAAGCGGTGGCACGGGGTGAGGTGTTACTAGCAGTGTCGTTGGACATAGCCAACGCGTTTAACACCTTGCCCTGGGCCTGCATCAGGGAGGCGCTCCGATACCACGGAGTGCCTCAATACCTGAGCAGGCTGATCGGGAATTACCTTAGCGAGAGGACTATCACGTGTGTTGGGCGTGATGGCCGACAGCACCTGTGGGAGATGTCGTGCGGCGTTCCTCAGGGGTCAGTTCTGGGCCCCTTGCTTTGGAACGTTGGCTACGACTGGGTGCTGAGAGTGAGGCTCCTGGCGGGCGCGGGCGTAACATGTTACGCCGATGACACGCTGGTCACCGCCCGAGGGAGCTCATTCAGGGAGGCATCCCGTCTCGCCACCATTTCGGTGTGGCAGGTGGTGAGACGGATAAGGCAACTGGGACTCGAGGTGGCGCTGCATAAGTCCGAGGCGGTCTGCTTTCATGGCCCTCGGCGCGCGCCACCAGCCGGGTCCCATATCGTGATTGGTGGCACTCGTATCGGGGTGGAGTCCCATATCAAGTACCTTGGGCTCACCCTCGATAGCCGATGGAGTTTCCGCGAGCACTTCAAGCTGCTCGCCCCCCGACTCGTAAGAACGGCGAATGCGCTGCGGCGAGTAATGCCGAACGTCGGGGGGCCGTTGGAAGGACGCCGTCGCCTCTACCTTGGTGTAGTGCGCTCCATAGCGCTGTATGGAGCACCCGTGTGGGCGGGAGCCCTGACGGCCCGAATCTTCACCCCTCTGAGAAGAGCTCAGAGGGCAATGGCCGTCGGGGTTATACGCGGATACCGCACGGTATCGTACGAGGCGGCCTGCGTCCTAGCAGGAAGTCCCCCCTGGGATCTTGAGGCGGAGGCGCAAGCGTCCATATACCGCTGGCGCGCAGCCCTCCGCCAAAGGAACGAAGACCCTCCTCCCAGGGAGGTGAGAGTGCGGAAACTCCAAGCCTGGCAGTCCGTACTGGACAAGTGGCGAGAGCGGCTGGCGGAACCAAGTGCCGGCCGCTGGACTGTCGAGGCGGTTCGTCCGGTCCTACGGGAGTGGACGGACAGATCGGCGTCGTTGACCTACCGCATGGTGCAGGTGCTAACAGGCCATGGGTGTTTCGGCCATTACCTGCACCGGATCGCCGGTAGGGAGCCAACGACCGAGTGCCATCATTGCGGCTGTGACGACGACACGGCGCAGCATACCCTAGTGGAGTGCCCAGCCTGGGCTGAAGAGCGCCGTTGTCTCGTCGCAGCGGTGGGGTGTGCCCTGTCCTTGCCGGCCTTGGTCAGTTCCATGGTCGGTGACGAAGGGGCTTGGCAAGCGGTTCTGGACTTCTGCGAAGTGGTGATTTCGCAGAAGGAGGCGGCGGAGAGGGAGCGGGAGTTGGACCCTTCCTCTCACCGGATCCGCCGCCGGAGAGCCGGGGCCAGGAGGAGGGCTTTCCACGGCCTCCTCCCCCCCACTTGAGGCCGGCGGGGCACCATACTGGGGTATGTGTGCCCCCGCTAGTTACGGCCTCGGGATGGTGTGCGCGTGACCTGCGCGCCTCCCATTAGGGTTCGGGCGGGAGAATCTCCCCTTCCGCCCTAAGCGTTAGCTCGGGACAGGGTCCGGTGCCCATTGCCGGACGCCGCCTCGGTCGGGGTCGCGTGATGTTATGCTCACGCGTTCCCGCGGCCCTAGCCAATGAGGCACCCGAAGGTCACCGTCAGGTTTTAGTCGGTTCGAGTCCGACATAACCCTCCGGCACCCCAGAGTCGGCGGGTATCCGTGGGGATTTCCTGACGTAAAAAAAAAAAAAAAAAAAAAAAGAAATAAATGCGTGCATATTACTTTATTTTTACGGAGTACATTGTTTTATTTAATTACCCTTATATTTCGATAATAAAATTTCTCAACTAATAGAATAGTGTTTCTTCGAATAGTTATTTCATATTATTTTTGTTTTTTAAATGTGAGCTCATTATACTCTGCTCATCAGTGTATTTTTCAAAGTAGTTTTTGTATTCGAAACACTTCATTTAAGATAAAATGCCGCTCAGTATAAAAAATACATTTGCCAAATATTTAAAAAAATGCAGGACGTAACGTTGACCCGCAAACAAATATTAGGTCGCTCAAATATTATGAAGCTGCTTATTATGTATTTTAAGTAACTCAAATTAATGTTTGTAAGTTGCTGTTCTATTGATTTCTCGTCACTCGCAGTCAGTCGCTCACTTAGTAATTCTATAACCAAAATTAATTAATTTTGACACTTAGAACTGTAATTTACAGTCACTCGTTTTATTGCTATCCATATTATTTTAGTTTCCTTATATTGTTGAACGTCAAAAAAAATCCACTAATTTTTATTTCAATACTAGTTCAGTATATTCATTGAATTTAAAAACATTAAGCATTTGTTACAGCGATTGTTCCTATTGATAGATAAGGGTATTAAAAACTATCTTTAATTTCGTGAAAAATTAAAATCGGTAGATAAAACTAAAATAAAATAATAGCTCAATAGAGAAATAAATAGTAAAGATAATCTTTGATAGAATATAAGGTCTTGTATGTATATTGTTTTAAAAATGTTACCCACGTAGTGATTATGTAATAATATTTTATCTTACATACTTAATGACTAATTAAGAGTATTTTGTATTAATATCCTACAAGTACGGAGTACATCAACTACTCGCTTCTTAATATCTCTTGCTTTATCCACTGAGCTTGAACTAGTAACTTATTACGCAAATGAACTCCATTTCAAGAGAAGGCCAATCTAATAACTTCCTCCAGACACCCGAAATAGTTCCCTCACCGTATTCCCACTTGACATTTATGCTAAATTCTATCGAAATTAAATAGGGTTGAATTGCGACGGTAAATCTAGTTGGAACTAAAGTATAGGTTAGTTATTTAGTTGTCTAGACAGATATAATCATTGAATTATGTATCAATTAATAAGTATACATACATATACATTTACGTTCTTTAATCCCTTTTGGTGTGACAGAACCTCGGTGATATAATATCTCCTTAATTACTATTTAGCATGAATATAGAGTGCTAGGATAGCGATGTTATAATGGAACATTGGTGACAGTTAGCTAGCCCATCACCCAATAATTCTCATATAGAATATTATATATATGGCAGATCCTATAAATCAACAAAGCTCTTTTCTATATACATACTGCATTTTTCTCTTGTCATTTTATACACTTATACTTTAGTCACAATACTATATAAATATACTATATTATAAGTGACTTAAATATCAGACTTTAATATCAAATTCATAGTCTCCGTTAATTCAATTTACCCCTAGTCACTCTCAACTCTAACAATATGCAAGATAGAAAGACAGCTCCTTAGCATTCTTAATACTAGATTATTCCACCGTAAACCTCACCACAATAATCTACAATTCTTCGTTTGTGCAGGTAAACAGTTTAGTTTAAGATTCCTAGCTAGTAGCATAGAAATAAAACGCTCGCTAATCCAAATCCACTGCTCTACGGTGAATTAACACTAAGGAGCTACATAAAATTCTTATGCTCTTACTGCAGACAGGCTTAGCATGCTATTGAAATATTCTTTAAACATTTCAAGAAATTTATAAAGAAGAATATTTAATGGCTTGAATTACAGCTATTTTTCTCAAAAAAGTACCTTTAACTATAAAATCAGTAGTACTTTTTGTAATTACTATCTGGCAACAAAAAGAGTTAACATGATTCGTACAAGTAGTTTCCTTGTATTTCTTAACATTACGTTTTTTTAATATTAAATTGTACCATTAACCCGTATATTGTAGGTATATTATTATATCTAATATTATCATGAATAAACACAAAATCTTGCATACCTACCGATCCTGGTATTGGTCTTTTAGATTATCTTTTATCACTCTCATCTAAATTTGGTTTTCGCTTTATACCTACAACGATATAGATGTATGGTATATTTTAACATTTTACTATCTGCAATCGTTTTGCTGCAATTGTTAAGAACAATTTGTATACAAAATGAACTTTTTGTCTACGATACGTTCTCTTCAAGTCTCATTTAGTAGGTACACTAAGTACGAGTGTTATAACTTCACCCCTGCCCTCAATAGAAAAAAAAATCTCTTTCTGAGCAATATTTTTCTATCCATGCTCGGTCCAAAGGCGAAGACTTTTAATTCCTTACCTCCCCAATTAGCAATGGAAGGGTTGGCACTAACGTACCTTGAAATAAAATACTTTTTACTCTCGTTTCGACTGTAAAACAAATTGTGCCAAATTGCATAGTGGCGGAATTAAGAATTACGGCTGAATAAATTAAGGAAGGTATATAAATAAATATATACCTGTATAGCAAGGTAGCTTTTTATTAAAAGGGTGGACAGATATCATTGTTCATTCCTATTAACCTATTTATTTAGATAGTACAGGATTGCTTACGTAGTTGGGATCCAATGCACAAAAAATTATATGTCAGTATGGAGAGTAGGGTTCCTGTTCCTCCGTTTCTTGATTAAGGTCGTGATGGATGTGTGTGTTAATTCTTATATAAAAACTCTATAATATTATGATTGATATTTACCAGTTTTCTTGAGCATAGAATCTGAAACAAAATATTTTAATATTAGTAAAATATTCATGACATAAAAGTAAGAGTATATTAATAAATATAATAACATAGTTGTGTAAATAATAACTAAAATATGTAGTACAAATAAATCGAGCGACATTACTTTCAAACGAGTTTGTTTGCGCCATCTGTAAAATTATAGGCGCACTAAGCCAACGTTTTGGTTACAAAACTTTTTTGTTAGATGTCACTACGTTTTCGTAAAGAATTATGAGTAATACGTTAAAACAAATTAAAATTGTAATTCAAAACTTTTTATAAATATATTAAATGCATGTTTCAGTTCATATAGAAACGTAGGTATTAAATTACTGTAATGCTATTGACATTGTAGGGAAGAAAAAAATTAAATAGTGTCTTAGACATTTTAAGTAGGTACGTATCTTGTTTTAAAATGTTTATATGCTAAAACAATAATCACTATAATCGTATTAGTTAAGATAAAGATATACAAGGAGATATTAGGGCTCTAATTTCTATTTAACCCGAAAACTTTAGAAGACATAATTAAAAATATTTCAGATATTTCAAGTTTTAATATTTTTTTATTGTTTTAATATAATATGTTTTTATATGTACTAGTAATATATGTTGGTCACCTTTACAAATTTTAATTTAATGCAATGAGAAATTTTATGATGACAACGTGACAAAGTTAATCACCGAGTTTGCGCCGAATTATAAACAACGACGATTTTTCTACATCACTTAGCGCAACCTAGTAGTAAATTTATATATTTAAAGTATTTATTAGTAAGTAACATATTTTTCATAGTCGTCTATGGTCCGTCAACAAAGTCAGCAGTTCAGTGAAAGTTGAAAATACACATAGTTATTTTCGGCAGAATATTTAGTCAATTGTGATGCCAAACTGGCTAAATATGTTCGCTTTGGGATAAAATTTGGATCCTCAACTGGAACGAACCGAAGAACAAGGAAGAGAAGAATTGGACGTTTTCGTTTTTCTTCGGTTGTAGCGGCTGGCGGCGTTGGTGTAACCAATGGCGATGGAATAACAAGAAGTTGAAACGCTGTGGCATCAGTGTTTATATTTCAGCCGACATAACCTTAGTGGTGAATTTGAATTTGATTTGAATTGAATTTCATAATTTTATAATCTAACAATCATCTATACTACCTACCGTATGTGCTACTGCTAACCATTTCAGATTTTCCCTTAGTCATCACCTAATGATCTTTGTTTTAAAGTATAGTAAGTCTTTTCTTAAATTTATTTACGAAAATAAATTCATGTGCCGGAGTTTTATGTTTTTTATTGTCCTGTACTAGTCTAGGACGTAAAAGAAGCCTTACTTGCTTCAGTTCTTCACTGAATATCGACTAAGGGGTTAGTGCTAAAAGTAATCTATTGAACGATGACCCAGCAACCTTTCACCAAATATGTTCCTTATGACATCACAACACCAATATTCATGCTAAAAATGACCTAGGCGATATCATCGTGTCTCCCAAGTTCTATCTACCCCGAAAGGAATTAAACCATCCTTCCCTCTATCCCTTTTAACCATTGAATAGCAAACGTAAACATTCCCACACATTACATCTCAATAATAAATCTCCTAAGGCATCTCTGCGTTTGTATATCTGCCCCTCCCTCCGATATATCAATGTAGGAAATGCGTTTTATTGCAAAGCTAGGTCATAGGGCAGGTATTTAGCATACGAGTGAGTACTTAAGCAGGTTCTTGTTCTAGGCCCTAGTTAACTAAGTGTATTTCTATTCTCATATAGTTATTTTTAAACACTCGCGATTTAAACTTCCCGCGACCACGGCCTATGCAACTGGGTCGAAACGTCGGGCAAAATAAAGGTAATCAGATATCTTTATTAATTTATCGTGATATATTCTCATATATTCATGAATTAAAAACAATGTAAATTCTCCTACATAATAATGTACCAACATGATCTTATAAACATCCGTGACATCAAGCCTGTCAACCTATGAATACGAGTATGCGGTTGTCTCACATTTTAACCCTAGATAAATAAATAATCATATATAATAATTAATACCTGACTATATGGACTTTTGAATATAATCAATGGGATAAAATGTATTATTCTAGTGACTAATGTACTAGATATGTAATCTTGTGTTCTCCTTAATGCTATAAATACACAGATTGTTATATACAGAGTGCGATGGTCTCTATAGAGCAATGGATCTTAACCTTTTAGTCATGCGACCATTCGATAAAATTGCTGTTTTGCCATGGAACATACAAATTTCAATATTAGCTCCAAACTTGAGAGATAATATAGGATACCTAAATGTAACCTTCAACCCCGCACTTGTTTGTGCTTTCGGAATCGGTTGCGCACTGGTCGTCAGTTCTTTTTATCACTAATTATTTATAATTAATTAGAATGGCTCCGCGGACCCTCCAAATCGACAGAACCTTGAAAATAAAAATTATGCTTTTAGATTTCATATTCGGATTGTGGTGTTATATGGAACAATAGTGACAGGTTGCTAGTCCATTCAAAACTCCATTTTACCCTACCACCTTAGACCTCGCACTACATGCTAACAAGAACGGCAGCTAGTTATACATTTTACATCCTAGACTAGCTAGACTAGCATAGGACAAACTAGACTTAGTATTACAATAACAATCCAATACATTGGACGTCTTCAGAGCAATATTGACCGACCGGGTCTTGAACCTGAGACCGTGGGAAAGCGCGTTCGAAGGAAGGGTCAACTAACATTATGTGTATGTGTGTCGATGTACTAGTAACTCTTGTTTGTGATAGGGAGATTCACGTGGTGATTATGATATTGTATGTTGAGTTTGTTTTGTAAATGTATGTGTCATATAGAGATACGAGTCCCGTGCTAACTGAGATGTGAAAAGAATGCAAACTAGCTGCCGTTCTTCCCTAAACGAGATATGATCGGCTCATCGGGACTAAGGTTCAATGGAATCAATTGGGCGATAGGTTAGCAACGTGTCCCCAATATTCCGTATGAAATAACAACCCCAATATTCATGGTAAAAAGTGACCTAAGAGAAATTATATCTCCAAAGCTCTGTCACTCTGAAAGGGATTAAAGGACGTGGATATATATGTACGTACTACTAACACATCACTTAATACATTCTACAATACCTGCCCTTAGTAATAACCTCAACATATCTAGAAGAAAGGTAGGTTATTACAGTCCCAGTTTACTATCCAATCACGAAGCTCTCAATTCCTAATGTCAATATTTACGTTACATAGGTTGTGATACAAAGTAAAGTTATAATATTTTATCGAATCCGTATCGGAAATTACTTGATAGAAATTTGCATGGCCCCAGGCTCACACTCTATGAAGATTTGGAGGGATTGACATGAGAGGGAATCTGTTTCCGTTGTGTGCTGACACCTTTAAATATAATATTCGAGTACGTTATATCTTAGTATAAAGTTAATGTATTTTTTTTTAATTCTTTATTAAGCCATTTACCACTAAGGTTATGTTCGGCTGAAGTACAAACACTGATGCCACGGCGTTTGAACTTCTCGTTATTCCATCGTCATGGTTACACCAACGCCGCAAGCCGCTACAACCCTAGGAAAAATCAATTTTTCTCTTCCTTGTTCTTCGGTTCGTTCCAGTTGAGGATCCAAATCTTATCCCAAAGCGAACATATTTCGCCAGTTTAGCATCACAATTGACTAAATATTCAGCTAGAAATAATTATTTGTATTTTTAACTTTCACTTTGTTGATGCACCATGAATGTATATGGTTGTTTAATTATAATTTTTTGGAAGTAGTTTTTAGTTTGACAAAAACATTTTAAATTTTTTTTTAATAAAAAATTGTTACATTATACAGGGTACCTTTTAGTAAAGTTCAAGTGAAGTATATAGGTGAAATATTAAAATTCACACCAAATAATATTTAAATACCTAACCTAAATATTATTCTATTAGGATAACCAAGTGTAAAAGATTTTTCTAGTCTCTATCAAAATCAATATATTCGACGTTTCGGCCATATTACAATGGCCTTGGTCACGGATCAACTGTATATATTTTTAAATTTTTTTCCCTTAAAACTTTTGTAAACTTAGGTGCACTGCCCCTGTCTAAAAGAAATACACCTCATCATTACAAACTAACAAATAGTAAGTATCAACTATCACAACATTCCAATTTAACCATCTCAAAAACGCCTCAATCACAAGTAAATAAATATCCAAAATCGATTTGAACACAATGGAAACCCGTCTAATCTCGATTAGCCGTATTCCCTACAAAACAGCGTTATGAATGAATGAATAATAATCGCGTTTGCATAATCATTTGTCTATGCAGAAGCCTGTTTTCATTAGGGCAGATTAGGGCGGGTTCACTTGATCTCACTTTGAACGGAGAACAAACTTGGAAGAGCTTTTAAAGAGGAGCTTTTGAGCTTCCGCGAGTAAGCGCTTAGGTTAGAACGTCTTTTTAAGATTGTGTTTTCTTTAAATTTTTCCTAAGGTAGGTGAGGTATTAGAGGTTTTCTTGTAGGGAAGTTGTGAGGTTTTTAAAACTTATATTAGGGATTGGTTAGTTTTTTTTAGTAATTATAAATTTGGTAAAATACTATGTATACAAATATATTAGAGCTTTTGGACAAGGTAACGGTTTAAAATCTGTTATTTTTAGTTTAAAAAAAGAGTAAATTTAAACGTTTCTTCTCTCTCTTTTTTCATGTTAAAAAAAGAGAGGAAACATTTGAATTTACTCTTTTAGCGAACAAATAAGTATTGTTCGTGAATATTAACATCCTATATACATTACCTAAGCAGTATTTCTAACGTCACACTAGTTCAGTACACTTCCTAGTTAGTTATATAAAACTAGAAACGCACTTACTACAACATTCCACTGAAATGACCAAAACAATCCCCAGCAAGGCTCGACCCCCGACCCTTTAGATCCTAATGACAGTGCTTTACATAATTCCACCATCGAGCCACTGACCGCCGCACCCACTGCCTTATAAATTGGGCATTTCAAATATTGCTCACTTAAGGTAAGTTGAGATGTGTTTGTTCACATATGGTGCACGGTATGGGGTCTTATTGTTTAGGTATTGCATTGTTGGAAAGTTGTATATATAGTAGTGTAATATAGTCTAGTCTTGTTAGTGTAGAGTAAAAATAATAACATATAAGAAGGAGTTATATAATTTGAGATGATTAATTGTAATCAAACGTGCCTTAATGTTACACAAAATTTACTACATTAGTCAATTGCCGAAAATTAAAAAAATATTTCATCGACGTATTTGCATTTGCACACTGTAACTATATCATTCATTAAGTATAACCTTCTCGTATGATTATTTCATTATATGAAGTGTTACGATTCTTTGAGCAATTTTCATAATAAAATAACTAATATACTGTGTAAGTACCACAAACGATATACCTAAGTATAACAAGAAACAAATCTATTCACAACTACATTCCTAGTAATTTGTCACAAAACCTTATCTCGTTACAAACAAAACTGAATAATTCCATTCCATTGCTTATTTATATTGAACCAGCAAGAAACGGTACTAGTTTAACGTAATTAAGACTCAATAAGGTATTTAATTATGCATATGATCTTTGTCAGTGGCCTTGCAAAAACTGGAAGACCATATCAAATCTAAAATGCTTATCAGAAGGAAAATAAACTGGTGCAATAAAAGAAGGTAAAGGTACTCTCTCACTACTGATGTAGTATTATACGATTTAAGGTACCAGTTCGGGTACTTTTCCTCTGGATATGTTGTGCTAAATTTGGTAAAAAATGTCAGAAGTGTTTTGCTAATATCGACGAAAATGTATATTAATCCTAAGATATAAAATAAATAATAAATAGTAGCATATGAATCCTAGGAATAGATTGATTGATTGATTTGATTGTGATGATCATCTTTTTATAAAGTGAGCAACACATGTAATTTAGACGATAAGAATCTGATATTAATTACTCTTTATTTATAACTATTCTTAATTCACTCTTAATTTAGATTTTTCACTCTATTATTGAAATAAAAAAATACGTATCAAAATACGTTTTTTTACGTCAAGCTTGAATAAGCAATAAAAAATAAAATAACCCAGACCAAAAACAATATAAAGCCTATCACATAAAAACTTGGCTTAAAATAAATGCACGAAACCTCGTGACAGTCTAGAACAGCCATTGCGTTGCACAGCAGGACTTGTCAATCAATGTCAGTGTAATATCATACGTTTTTTCGCCTCCATACTTATTACTCGTACTTATAACTTAGTACTTATGTTACTTACTTATAAATACTTACCTAAATACTTGGTATGTGGATTTTATTATCGCGGAGAATGTAGGTTTTTAAGTGTATATTGTATATTTGGTATTTCGTACACGTTTAACAAGATAATCATACAATTACATACAGCGTAATATTTCTTTGTACCTACATAAGAACAGACACGTGCTGCCTAAACTAGCTGCCTTTTTTCTCGTTATGTCGTAGAAGACGACCAAGGTACTATGAGTCATTAAAATCTATTAGTGTATATGTAGATAGTAGTCTATTACAAATATTCCATTTCGTTACCACTACCCTGTTACTAATACTAAATGTCGTATTAGATATGTGTGTATGTATCTTCCAAAGTACTGTCCACCCCAAAACGAATTAAAGGACTTAAGTATATGTCCACACACCCATTTCCGGGTATTTCCGCAAACACAGAATAGGTAATGAAAATTAAAATGAAGACGATTTCGGAAGTGCCTCTAAAGGGCATAATGTACTGTTCGAAGGCCTTTTAACGAGCTATTGGCCGAAATAGTCCCCTAATAGTCTCTGGACGATGGAATATTTACCCTGTAGGCCTAGCATTAGCTTAAGGATTTACCCAATGGGAATATATTTATTATTCATACGTATAGCAAATAAAACATAAATAAAGCAATTATGTATGTCCTAAGGTTTGTTCTTAAGTTTGTTTTTTATACATTTAAAGTGTATCTAAAGTAAGATATAATATGATGAGTACATGGTAAGTGTTGGCTGGACTTAATTTTGATAGTACACTAGCTAGTCTTTACTAAAAATTAAGCAATTTGTAATCCGATTTCTTACTCATTAAATCATATTTACTAATGACCTGAAATAGTTAAGCTACTTAACCAAGAATAAATATAATAATTTAATTGAATATTTTTTTCCTATGCACAATATTTAATTCTTATCTTTATGGCAAATTTTTCATGAAAAAATGTTTTAACTTCAATAAGTTGAATAAAAATAATTACATTCCATTTCATTACCTAATGCATCTACCAACTTTATGTCATAGTATACTAGTCAGTTTCGCTAAACAAGTATCGCCCATGCTAAGCTTAGGAAACCGCCATTTGGGACATTTTATGAGACATAACCGACCCGCTGCGCTATCTGATGCATTCCTTATTCGATCGCCGCATTAAGGTTAAGACAATTGACTTTAGATAGAGCCTCAGCCCCTTCGCATTCACTTCTATTGGGAATAGAAAGCCAAGCAACCGTTTGGGCACTTAAAAGAGTCCGTTTAGCATTAAAGGACTCTTTGTTGAATAAAACTTAACTAACTACCAATTTTAGAGATAAGAGTGACTATTGTGACATTGGCATATTTACTTTCTTGAAGCTAATATATTACCGGGCTGAACATTTCTATGTTAATGTAGTGGCACTGTGATGAGTGGTGGTGGGCTCATCATAAATAATAAACACAGGTCATAGAATCCACAGAGGTATAGGTTTGCTAAAAAGTTATTGTATATTGTTTTACTGTATAAATTAGTGCGATTGTCATATTTAAGTCTAGAAAAACGAATATAACAATTTCATAAACAAAAATTGATGCATACTGATAAAAGATTCATTGATTTAATAGCAGTTCCTTATATACCCCCGCAAGTAGGTTAAACGTACCTCATTTCCAAATTATCGTCGATCATACTAACTTATTAAAGACGCTCAAAGCTATCTCAATTCATCTCGGCGAAACTTATCCTTTTAAGGCATCGGCGGAGACCATAAATTAACCGCAACGCACATGCGGTCAGCTCCGGAGCGAAAAAACATCGACATCATTCGATAAATATAAATGGAGATCGGCTGCCCGGCCCATAAAGTGACCCTCGGCCGCCTAGAACAATTTGAGGGGTCAACTCTACTGCAGTTTTATGCGAAAGGGATATTCTTATTCAATAATTTATACAATTTATAAATAATAAATAGATCAGGGAACGTTGACCGGCGGGCTCCTGAATTCTTTATTTTATGCCCATCTTTATGACGAGGCAGGCCGCAATATTCGGGAAAGTAGTTCCGCCCGTAAAGAGTATCCTTGCAGGAATTTCATTAGCACGCGCATACAAAGCGACCTTCCGAGCCAACAGCTAACATTGTAATGACAAAGAATCACGGCACAACAACAAAGGAGGATTGACAACGAAAAACTCTATTGGCTTTTTCTCCAAAAGGCATTTTCTGATAACAACTCCCTGTCAATAAAAGGAATCTGACAATGCCATCGCGCCATTATGAAGAAGCGATTCCACCTTATATGAGCGGACGATGTCTTTTTGCGTATTTCATTTATGACCTTGCACCCCGGGCTTAAGCGTCTTAAGTATCCCCCTAATTGCACGTGAAAAGCTCTTTTCATCCCCTAAGTTTAAGGACCATTTTCGCTCCAATTTACAAGCGTAAGGATGGGAAATCCGTGTACGATACGCGATACAAAAGGTGGTAATGGGTGCGCGGAATTAAAAAGTGCAGAGCGGAATGCGTTTCGTCACTCGCCTTGTTTAGGGCGATGTGTGAAAACATTAATATATCTTAACAGAGAGGAGTGGAGTGATTGCATTGTGCCAGCTAGTGAGGCGCGCAAAAAGCCGTAATCGATATCATTATACAGAGAGCGGGCGATTGTTGAGGCGAGGGAAAAAATCGAGACATCAGGCGTTAGTATCGAGAGGCAACTCGATTATTCATTCGGATTCCTGAATTTTCAATCAGTTGGCGTAATTGACTGATATAAAGATACCTTCTACACTTATGAAGCTCAAATAGGCGACAACATAAGAAGTATATTGATGTCAATGAATCGAAAGTGGCTTGGCAAGATATCGGGATATTTGCCTAATATTTAATTTTATGTATATTTCTTATATAATACATCTTTTACTAAACTGTAACCAACTATCAATCATTTATTATTACAAAACACTTATACACACAATAACACAAGCATACTCTTAACCCTTACAGGGTAAACAGAACCTACAAGCCTCAAAGAGCTTATAATCTCACCACACAGCTAGAAATGACTTATTTAAGACTGTATTAAGCATTTTACTTGGCGTTAACTTGGTAAGAATAAACTTGGGTCTCATTAACAGACGTTAAACGGCTTTCCGCCATTAACAACGGCTGTATACAGCGTTTCCAGTCCTCAGGGATTAGATAAAGCACCTCCTTGGTAGAACTTCTTTTGCTTTGAGACTCTTTGGTGTAATTATAGTATACATAAATGGATATAACGTTTGTGAGACTTTAAAGGGTAGGTAGAGATCAGGGGTCCTTATTTTATCCTGATTCGACTTCTGTAGCTACACAATAAGCTCTGAAGAAGGTTGCAGTTGAGTTCAGGGCATATAATTCCAGACCACAGACTATTTTACATATTTAAAGAACAAAATATTTTTTTAAACCTTCTATACTATATGACGTGTCTTGTACAGCAATTACGGGAAAAAACCTTCATATATAGGTTCCTTACCTATCACGAATCAATATAAACTAATCAAAATAAATAGTACATATGTAATCATATACAAAAACCATAAAATTTTAGGTATACCAATAAATCAATGCTATAAGCCACTCCACATTAAGCAAAGTCTAACATAAGTTAACTTTTAAGTTAAATGTAACGGAATAAGTTATCTGCATGCAAATGGACGCAGTTAAGTTAAAACAGGCAATTCTGCTTATTATTAAGTGCCTCAAGACGCTTTCTCCTAGGGGGCTTCCAGACTGTTGAACATCTATATTACTTGTTATTTTCATGCTCAGTTAATCGGGGATTGGGATGTATTAGCTTTGTACATGTATATGTAACATGATTATGTTATATGTAAGAGTGAATAGATAGTAATAACACAAAACAGTAAGTTTTTCATTCATTCACAAATATATGTACAGTCAGCGTTGCCCCTTCCTTATTTAATTACAACAATACACTTATTTTATTTATAGTATCTTAAACATCCCGTGCTAACTGGGACGTAAAAAGAATGCCTAACTAGCTGCTATTCTTTCCAGCATTGAGGTTTACAGAATCCATTAGACGACATCCATTCGTCTAGTATCATTTCGATCCATCAATTCGATCCATTGGACTAGTAACCTTACACTAATGTTCTATATGACATCACAACCCCATTATATGCTAATAAGTGTCCAAGGAAACATTTCTATGTGTCGTGAATGTATATGTATGTATAATATGTAAAACATAATTTATTCAATCTCAATGCAGAGGAAAAAATTCACAATTATCACAAAAAAGGGGCCAGAGGCTGTAAACATTGTCGGGGCATTGGCATAAAGGAAATGAAGAGAAAACGTTATTAAGGGTGCAAGCTAACTGTGAAAAGGACTGGTGCAGTTGATTGCGTCTCTCTTTCTGTTTGTGAAGAGATGTTAGTGACATCTGTTGACGTGTACACGAAATAAACTATAGTACTTATTATATAAAATGTTTTGATTCGTGCAAAATTTTTGTATGATGTAAAATTGTGCAGGCGATGTATTTAAATTAAAACTGTTTTTTTTTACATCCTGTTGATTTGAAATTTCGTATAAATTCTCTAGTTACTTTGCGGTAAAGTTCTTAATATGCAATTACAATAGATGTCATTCTAACCTCTGACTTCTGCAATGTTACAGACAAACACTAAATCAGTTGTAAAATAACTGAAACTTTTACTTTTAATAGCCAATATTATGCCTGATTTTAAAGGGTACACTATTAGTATATGATTGTATAACTGTATTTGTTATCAAGAGATGATTACATTATCCTGAACTTAATTCCTAAGAACCCCCCAAGACGAAAACAAATTCTTACAAACATATTATGCAATACACAAATTCACAAGCTTATCATATTAGGCAATGTATCAAGGAACCCTATCAAATAGCTGTCCCGCTTTGATTTATGGACATGTGCATAAGTGGGAAAGAATGGGAAAAGTCCTTCTGACAAATAAGTTCAATAAAACAAAGCTGTATTAGGAAAGTCACTTTATCAGGCCCCGGGCTACTAGTGACGTATTACTAGGCTCAGGACGAAAAGGGAGTAAGTTAGATTGTATAGAAATTGTTTGTAAGTGATTTTGGTTGATTAGTGGTAGGTATGTACTGATATGTAATGGAGATCGTGGTTATGTAGAAAAGATATGTCAGGCATGTATAAATTCTATTATTAAAACTTTTGTTATTAGTTCAACTCTAGTTCATATAATTTAAATAACTATAGTGAATTCTCCATTATTAGAATAACTGAAATTACTATTTTTGTTAAATTAACAATAATTAGAAAATTAAATTTCACTACTAACACTGACTTTACTACCCAAAACGTTACCTAAATGAATATATTTTTATTATTCTTTCCCCAAAACCAGCCTTCCTACAAAAAAGAGGAGTAACTCAATTTTCTTAAAATCCTCTTTCTTACCGTTACAACACTACGAGACGGAACCCTAATAAATAATTTGGCTACATATTAGCATATGTCGATTTATCTCGCGGTGCGGGGGACCGGAATTATTATTTATGTCTTTCGCCCACCCCTTGGCAAATCCGATCGACAGCTTCTGTAGTCAGAGAGCTAGCGGGTAACAAGACATATGCGGTTTTTAATACTAAATGTTAGGTAAGGTTTAGTAAATATGTTTTTTTGAAATTCATTTGTTTTTACGTTATACATACTCTAGTACCAAACTATTAAAATTCATTTCATTCAATTCATTGAAAGTGCAGAAGCATGACTGCCGCCGGAACGCTAATCATGAGGTCCCGGGTTCGATTCCCAGTGGAGGCAGAGTTAAGAACTACGCTTTTCTACTGCTTTCAAGTCTGGTCGTTGATTATATCTGCTATATATGTTTTTATCTATGTATGATATATAAATATTTCTTAAATATACGTTGACGAGTACCCTTAACACAAGTCTTAAATGAACTTACCAAGGGGCTAGTTCAATTGGTGTACTAATGTCCAAATATTATTATTATTATCATGAAAAAATGAATGCAAATCGTAACCACAAAAATTTTTTTAACTACGGAACACAACATCTTAAATTTATCAAAGATACATATTAGTAAAAGAGACAACGTCAAATAGATAACTTACAATATGATTAACAAAGTACGAGTATGGTTAACCCATCTATAAATGCCGTCATTCACTCTTTTTATTACATAAAAAATAAAATACTTCTTTCTTCATCCCCATAACATATGCTTACTTCAAACATGAACCCCAGCTCCCGGCCTAGGCATAATTCGCCAAGTTTCCTCCAGTCCATGAATTTGTTAAGAGATTGCGTATTTTGATTATTGAAGTTTGAAGTCTCTGAAGCTTCATTAGAATATCTCATTCGGGGCCAAATTGATACATACATTACTGGCTACGTGATCTGGTTAGTCTGTACATATGGATCTTGTTAATGGTGAGATAGAGGTGAAAATTATATGAGGTATGACTTAAGTAAAGTCTGAAAAATAACTCTTCATAATAATGTAAGAAGCCAAGTTGTGGTAATATTTGATATTATCCATTGATTTGTGTCTAATATAATTCATTACTAATATTTGATGATATAAAACTTTTGGTTCATTAAGGATAGAACAAAACACGAAACAAGAGAGAATGATTAGGTTAATGATTCTTACATACTTAATGCCTATTCTGAAACCTATTTGTTAGATTTATTAAATTATTAAGAATTGATGTTTCTTTACAATGTAGGTACATTTATTTCCTGAAGTTAATCAAAAAGTACCGTACAAAAAATAAATAAAAGAAGAATACTAAAAGAGGTTCTAAGAGAAGTCAAAAGTGCAATTTTCTCGCAATTAGTGCGTCTAAAGATTTATTGTCTTGATTATATTGTCCCTCGCGCACCCTCCACTTTTCTTACCTTATTTTTTCTCAAGGCGCTACGTGGACTTACAAAATTTGGATATGGCAGTCCTAACTGTCACAATTGTCTAAATAAAGTTCAACAATTCTTTTTTTATTTGACATATCTGGATATAGCCATTTGCGTTACACATGGTTTTTATTTAGCGAGATAACTTAAAATCTCAAGAGATTCTCTTCTCTTATGAGCTAGTGTGCATTACCGTGTATAAAGAAACAATAATAAGCGTGAAATAATAACAGAAGTATGAATGTGTAAGGACTCCCAACATAAATTAATACTATAGGCGGTTGGTTAAAGTAAATATACCTCATAAAATTATTAGACAAATATCTGCGATCTTTACTCTATACAAAAATCAACAAAAAATTTAATAAACATAGCTCAAATCTAACCAAAAATGCCACATCCATCCTAATCCCACTCCGGAAACATAATTAAAAGTGGCTAGTCTCGGGTGCATTAATTTATACGAATTTTTTCGTCGGACTTTTAATTTGTACGCCGAGTGTTTTGCATAAATTCCTTTGTTTATTCTCAGTAATCCCCCTAATTCCACCAATTAATAGGGTGCGAGCGATTTGCTTTTGAATTCCTTTTATTTTTGATAGAACGAAGTTGGAAGTACTAGATTTCTTTTGGTTAAATACTTTGCACTAATATTAAACATACATGGGAGCTAAGGAACACCTCTCAGTCTGTAGTTTTAAAGTGAATCGTTAGCAAATGGTGATAAAAGTTAAAATTTCTCCGGGAAACGCATTCTAATTAGCGTAAAATACAATTTTATTACCAGACCGTTGTTGTTGAAATGGAAATTAAATAGATCAGAATCTTGTCCAAACCACTAAGTGGCGATACTAACTATAGATACTCGTAAACAAGAAATTAACAAATGAATAGATACACAACATTAACAAAATGTCATATTTAGTCACCTCATACAACTACCCAAGCAAAACTGGTCACAATTCAAACACGTGTCATTTAATTACTATTCCATTTTTAATCCGCCCACCTAACAAACCGACGTACCTAAGTCAACAAAATATGAATTAGGGAAGGCGCGGTCAAATCCCGGTATACCGGAATGATACCGGTCACTTCATCCCGGGATCAATTGCCTAATCCCGCAACTAATAGCCTGGAGGGACAACACGGTGTAGCAGTGGCCAGAAGGATAGCTTCGTAAGGGTTTTGCTTAGATGAGTGGAGTGGTCATTGAAGAGACATGCATGTGAATGCCACAAAATAGACGAGTTATTGAAAAGCATAGTAAATGTATGTACAATGATTAATAACTAGCGGGACTTATCGCGTTTGTTTTTATATAATTAAGTTACCTTTATTAACCCGACGTTTCGGCTATGTTGCAGCAGCCATGGTCACGGGCAAAGTCTGGCAAACATACGCGATAAGTCCCGCTAGTTATTAATCATGTGTATGTACAATGTCAGGATTAATTAAATATCTAAAGTGGATTGCCAGTTTTGGAAAAATTTGGATTTATCACCTCTGCCCTTTTATAGAGTTTAATTTGTCTGTTGGTGTTTTTTTTTTTGGTTTTAATATATTGTTACTAATTTTATTATCTTACACATGTTCAATATTATTTATACACATGTTCAATAAAATTAGAAGGTTGACCTTCTGGGCAAATATTTATCACACGACACAGAATATCATTTTTCCCAAACACCAACACTTGCTAAACTAATACCAACTTTATTCTCTTCACCCTTGGTATATTTTCCCATAGAGCTAGACACTTTA
The DNA here is from genome assembly GCA_030578115.1 of Leucoptera coffeella. Classification (NCBI taxonomy): domain Eukaryota; kingdom Metazoa; phylum Arthropoda; class Insecta; order Lepidoptera; family Lyonetiidae; genus Leucoptera; species Leucoptera coffeella. Next base: position 154,717 of record JAMBLF010000456.1, on the reverse strand, counting down.
GAAAAATGTTTGAGGGTTTGCAAAGGCGACTGTGGAAATGTGAAAGCTTTTCGTTGTAAGATTAAGCTATTAGTACCACTACTATTGTGCATAAGCAAGGGCATCACGATTGTAATTCTCTTGGGGGTAGGCAGGGGTTTGAATGGTGTCTTTAACTACGTTTCTACAGGTTAAAGATTTCATTTAGATTGACGTAAATCTGATAAAATTTATACTGATATGAAGGTTTCTAAATTCAGATTTTCTTTAACAATATCCGTCTTCATGAGATTGGGGTCACCTTTGTCCATGATCTCTGCCTACCTCTTGAGGGCAAACCGACGCAACGAGTATTTAAGTTATACATTAAGTTAAATTATATTGTGTATACATTTACTTGACATTTAATAATATTATCTTTGTTACAATTTATTAAATATCATTAATACACCTAACATCAATGGCGACATACTCTATTATATCTACAACAAGGAGTAGAAACCTTAAAAACTTAACCTATATGTTTATATTTAAAAAAGCTTCCATCAACACTGACAGTAGTCGACCGCGGCCATCTTCTAAAAACTAGCTTTTTGACGTCCCATTGTGCGAGACACAATAAAAAGTTCCCATTCAAAGGAGGTCGGTAGTCTCACCTCTTTGTCAGAGAACTCATTGGTCTTCCTTATAAAAAGAGGTATATTAAACCTCATTAATCAGTAGCCGAAAAAGGTCGAGGTACTTAATCAAAGTATCACCACCGGTGTACAATAAAATAAGGTTCATGAATATTTATAACTTAATTAGACTCGCCTTGAGCGGTTTGGGGAAGGGAAGATATTGTCACAACGTTACACTTATTGTCACTCCTCATTTTAAGCTGTTTTAATCATAGTTCACGAAGGAGGTTTGGAAAAAAGTCTTTGTTTTTATTTTTATTTAGTTACTAGCATGACAACAGATACTGTGCTTTCAGGTCTATACTACATGTGACTGTAAAGAAGAACATGGAATGTCAATTCGATAAATATATCAGCCCATTCTTCTTAAGAAATCATAAAAATAACACGATGTTGTAAAACTTGCTAAATTACAACCTATTTTAGAGTTGTAATTTTTTTCTGAAATGGACTTAGAACTACCAACCTATGATGCAAAGACGCTCTAAATTATTATTATGCAATGCAAATCCTTTGGTCACACATACTTATACATTCACACCCTTGATACCTTTCGGGGTGGACAGAACCATGAAGACATGAAAACATCTTCTTGGTCTCTTATTAGCATGAACATTGCGATATGATATGGACCATTGGTGAAAAATCACTAGCCCAATAGATTCCATTGACCCTGTATCCCTTAGTCCATTATAAATAAAGACCCTTAGTCCCATACTTAAGCTTAAGCCAAGCAACGTATTCTTACTAACAATAACAGCAATAATTCATGCAATTACGAGTTGGCCTATTAGGGAACAATAATCGAATTGTCTCTGGCGGAGATCGAATCGAATCGATGCATCGATACGTCCCTTATTCGATTCACTTTGTTGTTTATTGCGATTGTTTTAATCAATTGTTATTTGCATATTGTTATTGTGCTCCCTTATCTTTGGGTGTGTTTGTTTTTTGTTACGTAGTTATGTTACATTTAAATATATAATACTATTTATAATAATTTAATACTACTTTTACTTATATTAATTAAGACTATGACTTCAATGTTTTGTTCTGTATTTCGCTGAAGAAATTGATGAAAATAGTAATGCGAATAAGTATCAATAGCTACCCAAAATATCGAAACTATGAATTTTATCGATAAATGCAGGAACTTATATCATAATTTATAATAATCACCATTTTTTCCTAAATCCTTCCCTACATCGAACTTTGGATTCTTCAAAATAAATAGTAATCATCGTCGTGCCAGAATTGAAATTCATAAATCCATGGTAATTAAAAATATTAGAAATAATGCGGAAACATTATTTATTTCCAGTTTAGTTCACTCCTTGTATAACCCTACATCTCATATTCGGCAAACAACAAACGTATGAATAAATAAGTTAGCAACGGGAAGATCTCTATCTCTCATTATCCAAGGGTTAGAACAATAGGTTCGATAGAGATAAATACAGATGGAGTTACATACTATTTTAAACTTAACTGGACTTATAAATAATTATGTTTAGAGAATCTACGTGAATGGAATTATAGAAAGAAAATCCCTGTTTTGTTTGCCGTACCACCTGTTAAGTTGTATATTGACTATCTCGTAAAAAATATAGGTTTTTAGTACGAGTAGCATTAGACCATTGTAGTGGGACGATGATAATCATTCATGTGCATAGACTATCCGAGGAAATAGAGTTCCACTAAGTCAATTCTTTCTTAATACTATGGTAGAAAAAAAGTTAATTTCTAAAACTAAAACATAAATTGTACCTATAATACATACATATATGCACGCAGTTTCGTCCCTAAGGAATAGGCAAGACTATCGATGAACGCCAGGTACCGACATTGCAATAAAAAATAATATTTAATAAAATAATTATGTATAGCTTCATAACAAAATCCCCTATACCCTAGAAAACGCGCAGATTAAAAGCTGGTAACACAGTCTTTACTTTAAACTTTAACAAATAACAAAATGTACTAACAACCCCCTTCTTCGTCTCATAAGTAAAGAAATATGGCTCATCTCGAAATTTGCATGAGCAGGGGTTGAACCCGGGGCCTCATGATTAATCTTAGCGAAGTGGTGACGATTAAAAATGACAGTTTACCAGATAGACCGTCAAGTAAATTAATGGAAGCTGATTAATGTTATTAAAGGTACAAGACGCTAATTAAAATTAAACATTACAGTTAATTGTTTACATTAACCGTCTTAGCCTTAGAAGTAAAAAGAATGCTAACTAGCTGCCGTTCTTTCTAAACTAAAGGATTAGGTGTAAATAGTATCTATTGGACGATGGCCTAGCAACCTTTTACCATCCATATGACATCACAACCCGATTATTCATGCTTAAAAGCGACCCAGGAGATGTCTCCGAGGTTCTGTCCATCCCGAAAGGAATTAAAAGACGTGAATTTACACAACAATGCAAAATTAAGTGTTAGGGCCCGATATTATATTTATTTTCTGGTACTTCGGTCGTGAGCTACGAGTATGTAATAGATAGGATTGGTTAACAGTTTTGAGAAGCATTGAAGTTTTTGAATGGTTAAAATCATGGAGTAATTAATAAGAGGAGTGGACCTTACGCAATATTTGTATGGAAACTAGCGTGGCATTACGCGGGGTGAAACGAGGTACGCGTGATGGAGGGGGGAAATTGCAACCAATCAAAACACGCCATCGACCAATCAAATTAGGTATCTTCTTTTTACTACACATTTTTCGACTCCGCACCAATTAAAACACGCCATTTGGCCTCCGCACCGCGTAACGGGAACCGCTCCTTACGCCGGGTCCTCTTTATATTTGGTTCGTGGTTAAAATAAAGAATTATATATACAATTCTTATATATTGGAAGGTAAGCCGACTATTCCGTACTCTATTCTTGGCCGTATAATAATTGCTTGGAGGAAACGGCCGTGTGTATTATACAGATGTTTCCTCCCATTAGCAATCGAATGCTTATGATCAGTCGGAGAGAACCCAATACGAAATTATACGTTGGGCTCACACATTGATTGGATATTGTGTCCTTGTATGATGTTGAAAAAATTGTACGGATTTAGGGTTGAGTCGATGAGATTTATAAATTGGAACAATGAAAATGTGGAATGATAATTAAGTGGCACATGAAAAAAATATTAGAATATGAAATGGATATTTAAACCTAGCAAAGTTTTCTAAGATGCGTCAACTGATATAAAATTTAAACCTTAACTTTTTTTTTACCTGCCATTAAGAATTTTAATTACTAATAATCATCGGATATCATCAAAGAATTACGAGGTTTTGTGAAAACCATCACAAAGAAACATTGAATTTACTTCCCCAATTAAGAAGAAAGTTGGTTTTTGTCACTAAAAACTATTCAAATCATAACATAACAGCTTTTCCCCTCACTATTAAAATGCATTTCGCTTTACTTCATCCATACATAAATACTCGTAATAATCACATACAAATGGGTAGGTAGAGTTATGTAATTCAATCTCGTACATAATACACTCATGTCTTTACAGAGGTAGACAAAGATCACGGATCTCCATTTATTTATCCGATCATTCCAAACCACAATCGCTTCATTGACACCCATACACATTCGGCGGTTATAGATAGTTCTCACGTTAATTCTCTAATTTAACTTATTATATTTTTATTTCACGGAACCCTTTAAACTCAGTGTTTCTCGTTGGAGCGTTGTTTTCTTAATAAAAGTCCGTCGTGAGAACGGCATCGGAAATTACCATTTTACCGAGATTGGATTATCGGAGGCTGCGTTTGGGGTTATTTTAATCTCGGCGCTCGACCTACACACACATTCTTACTAATACCTACTATGTGTAATGTGTACCTATATAGTCGAGTACCTTAATTTAAAAAGCTTTATTTTTATAACGTATTATTTTGGTTTGAGACTTGAATACAATGTCATGTTGCTTAGAGTCATACATAAAGTCATTATGGGTCATTCTATGTATTCCAGCTAGATAAGTTTACGAAAACTTAATTAAAAACTTTGTTGTTGATTTGTTGTAGATATCTAATGTAACCAACCATTTTTCACTAGGCTAAGAGTATGGTCAATTAAACGTCTTACTATCGCGACAGAGATAACTGCCTTGATGTAATAAACATGGAACTTACCGAGTGTTGACTGAAGCCGCCGCGCCTACACCATCCACAGGGGGTTTCCTGAAATCAAAAAGAAATCTTATATTAATTCTTACCATATTTTACCTAAGATTATGGAGTCGTCAATCAAAATAGAAAATTTAACATACTTATAGTCTTATTGTGGCAATACGTATGTAATAGCTAGATTTATTAAGGTAATTTTTTATTGGTTCTAATAAGACGCGTTGTTAGCGGATCAAGTGATAACAATAACACAGCAAAATTTTCGAGGGAAGTGATATTAGTATGACACCGATAAAATCATAAGAATATTAAATGTTCTTATTTTAATGGACACTCGGTAATCTTCAATAGTTTCAGAAAGCTAAGAACCTTGCTTTTATTGTCATCTGATTGATGAAAATGAATTATTATTATTTTTAATAATTAATTTAAGTTCTACACTATTCATACTTACAGCCAATAACTTTCACCCAATGTTCCAGGATAGGTATGACCCAAGCCGTATGGGTTACAAAAGTTCATCATTGGTACTGTTGCATACATTATGATGTATTTTAATAGTTTATATCTTATTTAACACTTAAAATAGTCATTTCTTAAATATATGAATCTGGAATCGTAGAAATTATTTTATTTAAAGGTGAGTGCTTTTTCGGTGTTCAGTTCTTTCATTCAAAAATGCTTTAAATTAAGTATATTAAATAATAAATAAATACGTAAAAAATATAAACACATTCAAAAGGCTGTATAAAATAATTCAAGTAAATGATTATATTATATTAAAATTGCCATTATGCGTTATAAACTCCTTACTAGAAATCTACCCTTTAACGATAGATTGACCAACAGTTTATAGAACGGTAATTTTTATGACCAATTGTAACCTATATCCCGCGTTTCACTAAATAGACAGCACCAAACGTGATAGGTACGGAACCGTATCGCCGTATATAGGCACTGGCTATTACTTATCCTGAGGGATAAGTAGGTAACCTATAGACCTCAACTCAACCTCTCAAGCTTCTGAATACCCCGCCACAATAAAAAAGGGAGTGTGTATACATAAGTTGTGAAGCGTAAGTCATTATGTCATGTAACCTATATTTGACGTTTTGATCTAAATCTGACTTGTACCTTTCATAACAAATGCACAGGTACAAGTAACAATGCGATGACAATGAGTCGAATCGGATGCCGACAAAGTGAGATGAGGACAAATAAATAGAAGCGTTTCTAAACAGACGGCATCTAGTTGACACAAGCCTTAGTACGGATAGCAATGGAATAGGTATCACGGAATTATTATTAAGAATTATTATATAAATTACGTTTTAATATTAGCACGAACTTCTAAAGGTCTGTCGCCATTCTGCTCTGTAAGCTGAGGATCAATATAAAATATTTGTTCTCTTCGTGAATGTCTAGTTTGGACCTTGAATAAACGTTCTATAGATAACATTTTTTTTTCTTTAACTGAATTTGGACAATCCGTTAGATGTCTTTCAGCTTTCTATGGGGTAGCTAATATGAAAATGTTATTTGTTTCTATATGGTTTGGAAATTGTAAAAACATTAAAATTTAATAACAACATTGAATGAAATGAAAATAAAGTTAAAAATGAAAATTACCCGTAAATCTTTTCAATACTCTTCTTTACTAGTTTCTGTTAATAAATGTTAGATGAATAATGTGTTTGTTTTAAAATATCTCCTATGTTTATTCGGTGAAGTACGTAAACAATTTCGTTTTATTTTAAGAATGTATAAACTACGGTCGTTCATTACCGCTATTTATAAAAACATAATGAAAATAACTTACAAGACTTAAATTACCCAATTTTCTACATTGTCTTTAACTTGCAATCAGTACCTGTGAAGCCTCAAAGAGACCTCCCGAATCGAATGAACCACAATAGTTCCACTTAACTACGTAGAGATGTCGTTAGCACCCGCTGTGAGCCGCATGACTTCGAAACTCGAGTTTTTTGATCGAGAGCACTTTTTACAAGGAATCAAAAAGAGAAATGCTCCTGTATTTATTGGGACAAACGGATTATTTAACTGCCTCCGAATTAAGGTAAGTAATGAGGTTTATATGGAATGGAGATTTATTTAAGTATTTAATAGAATAAACAGAGAGATTATAAAGATCTTTATACAGTTCTAAATATAAATGGTTTTTTATTTGAAATGTGGCTTTTTTAATGGTTTCACGTAATTTTGATTGTAAAGCATTTTTGTTCAAAAATCAATACATCAGAAAGCTTGATAATTATAACATTTTCCAATTAAATATAGGTTCCGTTTTTCAGGTACTGTCAAAATACCAGTGCTTTAACAATGAAAAACCATAGTATTCGTTCGTAATAGATCCTAATGTAGAGTAACTTGAAAACTTGTTCTATAAAATTTCCTTGCTATTGTGTAACAGTTAACATTATTCAAAACATTATCTTTTTTTACATGAGAATATCGTTTAGATTTTTTCAGACGATAATATACCATTTAGATATACTACTAACGACAGATATAATACACCATTAAAGGTAGCATTCGGTTCTTGGAGACGGCGACGCGAGACCGCGACTGTTTGACTACGCGACCTTGGTCGCCTGTCGCGGGGCGACCCCTAGCTTTCCGATGTCAGCGACCGCGACCGGCGACATTGCCTGTCTTCCCGGTTTTTATGTGTGATGGTTGTGTTCTATTGCAGTACGATATGTCGGACAATTTATCCGCAGCTAGGAAAAGAGTTATTCAGCTGCTTTTGGAGGAAGAGCAAGATGATGATAATCTTATTATGTTATTATCTATGCCTCCAGAAAAAAGGATGAAGGTCGACTCAATTTTCACATCGCGATACGAAGAGGGTTGTTTTCAAGTACTCATAAAACGACATTTAAATTATAAAGAAGAAAAGTTCCGAAAATATTGTAGGTTAAATAATAATTTTGACGTGCCATCTAGTCGGTCTCGCGGCGGCACTGCCTCCGACGCGACCGAGTCGCGGTCGCCTCGCCGCTCCCTGGCCCCGCCCCCCGGTCGCGCGTCGCGGTCGCTTGCATTGTTTAGTGCTCCATACAAATTCATACAAAGCAGTGGGTCGCGCGACCCAGTCTCGGTCGCGGGTCGCGGTCTCGCGTCGCCGTCGCCAAGAACCGAATGCTACCTTAACCGATTCGATAGAATCACACGCCAAATTACGCTTCCCACCACTAGCCCTTAATCAAACCGAATCACAGGTCGATCACAAATCGATAGATCGATTCCAAATCGTTTCCAATCGATTATTGTTCCGATTGCTTTTTCTGTCAAAGGCGCCGACGATGCCGCCATTTGTCATGGAATTGCTACTGATTGGCACGCCATCTCTGGACCGAAGTTGCAACTGAATTACTGCCAAGTGCCACGGTATACTGTGATACTACTTTTGATTTTATTGAAAATTATAAATAAATATCTAGTTTTAAAGTAAAATGCAGTGCCTTAAGGAAGCTTCATGACGATACCAGATAACTTATGGCATACTATTCAACAACGCATAAAAACAAAAAATATTATTAATTATTACGTCTACTGTAGTTATGAGTCGATTTCGAGCTCTAAATTTAGGACTCGATACAACACTACTGCCACGGTTACTTTTGATTTTTATTGAGTGTCAATGAAACACATTTTTTCTTATTAAATTACGTCTAAATACACTGCTGTTGAGTGTCAATGAAACACATTTTTTCTTAAAATAAATACACTTGTTAAATTAAATTAATTTTTAATTCACTAATTTTTTTTATTCTTGTATTACAAATCTATGAGTAAACCTACATACTCTACTTTACTTCAATAACACGAGTGCGTGAAACATGTCGGATTGTACATATATTAATAATAATAAACATAATAATATTATAACGAAAAATTATGTAAGATAAAAGATATTAATGTTACTGACTCCCGTAATAATTAAGTGTTACAAAATATATTTAATTGACAGAATAGAACCTTCATTATTAGAAAACCAATCATGTTTGATACTTATACGTAAATCTTCATAGTTAAGAATTTCAAATCATATCACATTCATGAATTTATTATATCCATGAATAACAAATCATTGTATCGATACTTCACTACACTACAAATGTTAGGTGAATCGAGCAATGGAAAGATGTATTAAGATGATCGCTCAGTTTATTTGAATTAAGGGACCCATTATCTAGATAGCTTCCACTTCTTGATTCGATTTAAAATTGACATCGAATCTGATATTATGGAATCGATTTTATAAACATATATTCTTCATTTCAATGTATTGTAGTAAATAAACTAATCTTAAACTGTTCTTTCGACTAGAAAAAGTTAGGGTTCCAAAAAAAAATTGGCTATAAATAATTCCCTAATTTTAAAACTCCCATTTGTAATTTAGTTTTTGTTATTATTTATACAAGAAGTCTTACCAAAAGTTATAAACTAATTATAATAATAAAGCATTTATTTACAACCACACATTTAGTAAATATTAATTCCTTTGTGTATACATATTTTAAAGGAAGTACAAAACCAATATTCAATCTACACAAGCCCAATACTGTTTCTCGGAGATACGTTCTTAAGTACCTGTTTTTACAAGCCTTAGCTATTTACCAAGGCAACAAATCAACGTGAATGTCTCAATTTTAGATTGGAACATGTACTGTGCTGAGTAAAAACCCTTTTGCGATGCCTCGAACACCCACATTGAATGTGTTCGACGAAATATTCATTCTTATAGTGCAATGAGATTCTGATACGACTTTTTACTGAAAAGCCAGTTGCAAGAAAGGTTTCTTAATGTTTAAATATAGATGGGGTTAACACATGATTTATTAATTTATTAGTTACGTTGTAATTTTTTTCTGTAGCCCTGAGAAGACAGATATCTTAAAATTCCTAGAAAAATTTAATCAATATAATGGTATTTTTTTGAATCCTATTGAGTATTTTTAATTTTATTACGCAGGCTTTGTAACACAAAACAATATCTATTACTAAATAACAAATAATTTGCAAATTAATAAATATATTTAAATAAACTATGTACTCTACTCAAGTGTAACTATACAAAACACACAGAAAACTACTCATTGAATAAACCACACAAAATTACTAATTAACAAATAATTGCCTATCACAAAACTTTTCACGAAAAAGCACCAACCAAAAAGTTTCTATCCGAATTAAAAAACTTTTCCGCGATTTTCGTATTAAGGAGGCTCAGCCGTCCTCCGCGACGCGTCACGCATGTTCAAATGGTGCTTCCCTCGAAATTCATCCGGATGAGCAACCCCTCTGAACTTTTGTGGGATAACGTCAACGTGGCTTGGCATCGACCAAACACTGACACTGTCAACATTGCTTAAATGTGGACTGCGATAATATTATTATTATGATTTTTATTAAATAAACTGTTAAATTTAATCAATGAAGGATGTGATTATGTGTTAAAACAGGTTATATTGTTACTTTAAAAAATTTGAGAGTAATTACAACTAAGAAGCAACTGCATATACCTACAAATTATTATTTCTTGTTATCCAACTTGAGATAATACATCTTTGGATATGTCTTACTGGCCAACTTAGGTAAATATTGCCTTGGTGACATAATATCTCATCTTTCAACTATTGTCATCAAATTTGCGATAGCATTAATAAGATGTTATAGATTTCCCTAAATAGTCAATTTAATCTCTTAATTCATAAAACAAAAACCAATATTTTTTTAATATAAAGTACATAATAAGACGGAATCTATTAATGTTACTCTAATCAAAATACTCATTAAAATAAGATCGAACCTCTAACCTCTCCGCTACCAACTTACCACAACCACTCATATGCCTTTCCAACCCACTTCCCCACAATCCCATAAAGTTCTCACCCCAAAAAAGTGATGGGATAGCAATGGAAACCCAATTTAGGGTAACGTGGAGGGCGAATACAAATTAGCAATTAATTCATGCGATCTCCAAGATGTCGAGAGTTGATCGAACTTGCGACGTTATTGCCAATGGAATCGGGATTAGGGACAGCCCTAATTGTAATTACTAGTTATAGTGTAACTATTAGGAATTTCATAGTTTTGTATTCATCGTCATATGTATTTATACAAGTCACATTGCTTTGAGAATTATGATCTCTATGTCAGTTTTGACGGGTATCCTATATTACAGTTGATTTTTAAATGGCTTTATGTAATACATAATTCTGAAAGAAATGGGATATTAGTATAAAAAATACTATATTAACCAATTCAACATTAATAAAAAAAATTAATCTATCTAGAGAGCATACATTGACAAGACCCTAATACTCGTATATATAATATTTACTACCTTTGATGATTTTGGTAATGTATGTATGATCAAAATAGTTAGATATGCTATTATAAACAGAATCGACAGGGTATTAAAATACTCATTAACGTTATTAGACTGTAAGCGCAGTCCGTAAATTATATTTATGAATATAATAGTATTAACCTATTGGAGGAACGTAACATCCCCCTGTATTATCTAATACTGCGTAATCGACGATACGAGTGAAAGAAGTCGATTCCCCGTCAAATGAAGAAAAAGTAGAGGCATGATTATTATATTACGAGTCGCAAGAAAACTATTTATTCCTTAGTGCATCAAATATTCTCAGTTATACATATTATAATGTGATAACAGAGGAACAAAATATATACAGAATTTAGGATATATATATTAATATCAACAGGTTATAAGCGACACTTTAAAACTAAAAAGTTGTGTTTAATAATGCACTGAGGGAAATACTGTCAATCTCTATCACTTGACTCTTACAACTTAAAGATTTCAGGCCCTCAAGCTTCGTCCACCGGATTATGGACGTAAGCACATGTGCCTATAATCACGTTAAAATTGTTTTAAAATTAACCCATAAAGCAAAATGGCCAGTCAAGTACTCCGCATAAATTACCGCCAACACTTCGCAGCCTGGTTCAGGGTGGCCACACGAATGTGTTATAATGCAAATGAGCATGTAAATCAATAAAAAAATCTTGAAAATACCAAGTAGCATTATCCGAGTAAACATTAACGGTCTGAACGCCCCCGGCGGCTAAACGGTATTTTCTGTCAAAAAAGATGAATGATAAAATACCCGTTTAATGTCGTTAAGTGTAGTAGTTGCATGGATAATTGCGTTTTTATTGCACGAGATAACCCGTTGTGTAGACTTTAGCTTTTTTATGCTATAAAAATATTGTCGCATAAGTGTCGACATGTATATAATTTGGATGTAGGGTTACATACATACATTATAACAGCTTCCCTACTGATGAGTAGCCAGAGATCACAGATCTCTATGTGTATCGTCTTACAGTCTGACTTAAAATTCAATTCAATTCGACGTTTCTTCAAAATGCAATCTCAAAAACGCTGTCACTACGATTTACACAAATAATCATATAAATTAGTTCATTATCGACAATTGTAGGCAAACTTTGTTACGCATTCTATATAACGCATTTCAAGTCTTTTCGGAGTGGACAGAACATCGAAGACAACACCTTCTAGTTCACCTGTAGCTTAACCAAAATACAACATTGCCAAATAACACATTACCAATAACTCCATACGCGCAATATGACAACAATCACACCTTTCAAGGCAGGGGATCGCAACATTTCACCTCAATCACTTAAACAGCGGCGCATCAGTGGAAGTCAGGGGTAATGCGGGGTGATTCCCGTGGCCCGGTTTACTAGCGCCCCGGGAGCCCGAACTCATAAAATGAGGGCGACTAATAAGGATTTATGTGGACAAGACACTGCGGCAGGGCTTTGCAACTACGTGAGGTAAGTTGGGAAAAGTCTGGAGCTTTTGGAGATTCAGACACCTGGGGCTTTAAGGAATGATGGGTGGATTTGCGAAGGTTAGAAAAAGTTGTGGTTGAAGGTTAAAGGACGTGCGTTATAAATTTTTAGTTCGGTTAGGTTGAAATGGCATATTTAAATTTCGTTAGCGTTAAACAAGACAGCGTTTTAACAGAATATTTTAAATATCCGATTTTCAAGTATCTTTCGCTTTTCTACTATAGGTTTTGCAAGAAGTGACCAAGGCTAATAATTTTTTTTTATGTTTTCAACCATTCATCTAAACATAAATGAAGTCCTACTTACTACGTATTTTATTCTAAAAAATTGCTTAGTATATTTTTTTACTCTGTATTTAGTAATTTGTTGATAACATTAGGCACACACTAACTCAAACACAAAAATCAAACACACATACTTAACAAGCAATCCAACTCATAAATACAGTTAAACGCATGAACCATGTTGGCAAGCCCTGCCCGGTAAGTTTACGTACTGAGTGGAGTTCATAAAACGTCCCTTTCTCCGACTTACCTTTGACTCGAGACTTTGTTTTATTCTTTAAGAGATCTCCTCCGCAGCACATAAATAAACAAAGACGTAGGTCTGTGTGAATGGGACAGAGACACAAACACTTCTCATGATCACTCCTGTAATCCATTTGCTTAGATACGTTAGTACTAATAGAGTCATGGGTAATCTTAGTGATATTAGGACAGTAATTCTTAATAGTGTGGTAAGAAGTTTAAATATCTAAGTCTGGTAAAAAGTGATTAATGGACATACTTGTCATTCCATAGATAGACTTTGACGTGAATAGACGTTCAATATTTAACTATGTTCTAAACAAGCAATATTTCGATATTTCCTTCGTCGGAGAATCAATCATATTCACAATTAAAACGCGGAATTTTATATATAGAAATCTATCTAAACAAGAACAAAAAATACAATTCTTATTAAGGCATATCAGGCAACATAAAGAATTATTGTTTAGAATACCTACATATATACGATAACCTAATATTAAGAAAACCTAATTGCACCACTCTATACATTATCTCCCTCCTTACAAGCCTTAGATTTAAACCTCACCAACTTAGGTTTCCAAGTTTGATCTAAGCGCGCACTTAAGTCGAATACTAGTCTATATATCATTCAAAGCACTGCTTAATGCGGCCCAAACGAACTCTGTCTGCCCGTCAAGTGAGATGGGGGACATGGCCCTTAGTCTAGGCCTCTGCCACAATTTAAGAGCGAACAAGACCATCTCATAGAGGCATTGGAGTTCGTTATTCTCGAGTACGGTTGGCAGAAACTGTAGGTTCACAAGAAAGTCAAAACTGCAGTGTAAGTTTTCCTTTTTTTAGAATTAGGTTTTTTATCCCGTGCTCGTCTGGGACGTAAAAAGAATGTTAATTAACTGCCAGTTTTACCGGAATATCATATAAGTGACTCAAAAACTAGGTGTCAATGGAATCACCAATATACCATATGTCACCATAAATTTTGCAATGCGTAATGAGCTACATCCCTAAGAAAAGCTCTAACACTTAATACTTAATCAGCCTTTAGTAGTCCACTGCTGGACGTTGACCTCTCCAAGAGTATGCTACAATACACGATCACTCATGGCCCTTCTCCAGCCACCGGCGATCTTCTTCAAATCATCAGTCCCTATGGCAGGCGGGCGTCCGACACTACTCCATATGAGAAACCCATTCTACATTCAACAAAGCATTATATATAACCAATTAGCGAATTTGTTCAAATTTGTTCGCTCTAAATAATTTAATTTATTAGTTTTACCGTGAAGATTCCAAGTTGCGATCTATCGTCTCTGCCTATTCCCTTAGCGACGTAGAGGCGTAAAAATATATGAGATTTATACACCCTAAATTTCCTATCACGCCGAGTGTGAATTAATGTTTATGAAGCGAAAGTGGTTTGTCAGAATCAAGACAGATGAGGATACGCGATCTCTGCCTATCCTTACACAGGGGGACATACGTGATGTGTAGGTATGTATATCCAAAAGTCTTAATACATTCAGATCAACCATACCAGAACTATATAACTCGAACTCCACATACTCCTGCGCTCAGTACCAACTAGGTAGAAAGTAATAAGTGGGTAAAAATGTGCATACAATGCTTTGCGATTTGAAATGCAAAGCGGGCATTGAGAGGTCGCGGATCGGCCGTCACTCAGCCCAGAGCCTGATGTATGGGATGCCTCAGTGAGGACCTCTGAGGGAATACTTGGTGATTGCCTCTGTTGACGAATGTATGGATGTGTAATATTGTTGAGAGAGATTTTTATTCATTTTACAAGAAAACAGTACTTATTACGTGTATTTTGCAATATTGTTGCAATGGCAATGGTCACGGGACAACTAAAAATGGCCGAAACGTCGGGTAACAATTGTAATACTTTCTTTATAAAATATACGTGATAAATAGGTATGCAAATACATGAGTGTAGGTCGTCTTTACCAAGAGGTAATTGTAAAAGGCGTCAAGGTTTGGGTTATGGCACGCAAGGTACTGACTATTTGGTTACCACGTGGTTACGAGGTCGTCATAGAAACATGTATTCCGCAATTGCGGAGATAGCCACGCGAACATTTGACTACCTCACAAGGGTTGATGGTCGTGAAAGTGTTTGTATGATTGTTTTTTATTTCTATATAGAATTTAATACAAAACCCTTAGTACAAGCTTTAATACATTACATGAAAACAACCAGCTAAATGATCGGTAAAACAACTTTACTTACAAACAAGCTCTTTGTTGCAAACACAAAGTGTTAAGCTGACAAATAACTGTTAACCAAATATGGCAAGCGATGTACTGACAATCCTTTGCTTGGAGGAGAGTGTTGCCATATTTAACCTGCGACGATTATTATAATGAGCTCGTGCCCTTTGGTAATTATAGTCTGGTAACACTATAGGCAGAGAAATGGTCGAAGAATAATCCCTTTGAAATGCTAGCTTAGTTTAGTGATTGGTTTCTCAAGTGTTCTTAGTTGATCTGGGAGTTAAGTAAAAAGAAACTAACTGCGTTTCTGCATACTCAATATGAGCAAAATCGCATATTGTCGACGTATCGCTAAGTAATCTTTTGAAATACCAAAAATTTGTATTCCACTTAGATGAAACTCAATTTATTAAGTATTTGTTATAGAAATACCAGCAAATTAATTAATAACAACAATTTAAGTACCTACCGATTATGTATGAGACCATGTTTAGATATCAATGAAGCGAAAGTAGTTTCTAAATCGTATATCATAATATAATAATAATATATGGACATTATTACAGCAATTGAACTAGCCCCTTGGTAAGTTCATTTAAGACTTGTGTTAAGGGTACTAGTCAACGTATATTTAAGAAATGTATACATATTATACATAGATTTATACATATATAGCATATATAATCAACGACCAGACTGGAAAGCAGTAGAAAAGCGTAGTTCTTAACTCTGCCTCCACCGGGAATCGAACCCGGAACCTCACGATCAGCGTTACCGGTGGCTAACCTATCGTGCCACAAAGGTCGTCAATATAAGCGTATATGTAATGTATAATCGTATATCGTAATTATCCTGGATCGGGAAAAATGCGGAAATGTGAACTCTGCCTAACCCGCTGTAGGAAGACGGGCAGGAGTTGTAGGTAGTATGTGATCATTATAAATCATCTATATCGATTCTACACACTGATTTATCAGTATAACATCCAGTCACACTTGAGTCCCTAACAACACGCGAAGTCAATAATCTTGCTAATTTCTTACCAAACAGCGTTGAACTAAATAACCCATATACGCATTGTCTCAAGCCTTTCCGCAAAGAGGAACGAGGTTATTAATATCTTTTGACACTTGCCTCATTGTTTCCGAAACACTTTCAAAATTTACCAAAATAAAAGAGTTGGACGGGCGAGCTAAGGATTTGGCTTCGATTCTGCTATTGTGGGGAGTGAAGTTCACGTGCAGTTTATGTGAAAGTTCTAGTGTTAAAACTGTTTTATTGGAACTGGTTTTTTTAGTTCAGTTAATTTAAATGATTTTATTAAACAAATCTCAGTTATATAGTTTGAGGAATGCCTTAGACTGTATTAACAACATAAATGTAGGATCTAGAAATCTAGGTAGGCTGACGATCTATTAAATTTTTTCACGAACATTATAATCAAAGTTAGAACTGATCAGAAGAGTGAAAAAATCTAGGGACTTTTACTTATTAGTGAAATTCAGCTAATAAGAAATAAATTTACAAAGCACGCTGCTGATAACTCCAAATCCTTTTAAAACCTTATGCTTGGTCAACATCTGTTGATATACGCAGCTGGAAATATTGTATTCAAACACAGCACGTAAAATATTTTCGTTATCAGATTACAACAATAGCAGAATCAGCGCCGTGTCCAATATGTATATTGTGAACGCACGAGACATAAAGGTTCATTTACATGTTGTTTGAGAAAAAATGTCTCTTTTGTGAGCGACAAGTGAACTGGCTCGTGTGTCACACACACGGTCAGTGAACGCCATCAAGGCATCTCACACATGCACACTATCTAGAGTTCTAACTCCGTATGAGGTAATATTTGAAACGAACAGTGAAAAATGAGGCATATTTATGATATAACATGTGTACATTATCATTATTTCCTTTGATTAATAACTAACGGGACTTATCTCGTTTATATATTTAGTTTTATATAATTCGTTTTCATATAACAAAGTTACCTTTATTATTAACCCGACAGACCTTTATTATTAGACCTTACGCGATAAGTCCCGTTAGTAATTAATCATGAGTATAAATCGCGAATCTCTTAAAACTATAATTATTTCCTTTTCCAAAGTGGATTTGGACGGAGTAGGCTTCGGAGAACGTATAGAAATCAAATTGGAGAAATTATTCTCAAGGCGGATGTACGTAGTGTGAAGAGCAGAAGAACATTAATGAGAAGGTTAAGGGTGTGAGTAAAGCAAGAGAGATTTGTCAAGATCGTTCCAGGTGGCGATTGATAGTCTCTGCTAATCCTGTTGGGGACGTAGAAGCGTGAGTATAATATGTATATAGGATAATCAAAGGATTGCATGTCTATCTCTACATTAGGGGCGAAAACCCACAAAGCATTCACATTTTACCCAACAATCAGTATTTGACATGCCAAATAGTGTTCCGTGTCAATATTTAAGATGTATTAACTATCTGCTATTTTTAATATTAACTATTTTTAAGATTAAGCAGACTCCTAACGATAATTGACCCTCGACTCAGAGGTGATACCATTTCATAAAATATTAAATATAGGTATTAGATTTAAATTTATAATTGTGAAACACATCACTCCTTCAGTAAGATACCATTTGATTAAACCTTTTTTTCATGAAAGCTCTGCCCATCCTTATAGCGATCTAAGGTGTGAACTTCTAGGCACGTTACAATATAAACAGCAGCTGTCAACATGACCATTGAATTGTAATTGGAAGGAATTAATTCACCGGCCTATCATTGTGTTTACATTACATGTGTTGAATGGATAACATACTTGGACATCACTCGTTTTATCACCAATTAGTGATGAGATACTAAAGCGATAATAACTCAAAATACCTTTCGTGAAAAAAAGATAAATTAGGAGTACCAATAACCGCCGAGTGTGTTTAAAAAGATGTATGAGTGTCAATGAAGGGAAAGTGGTCTGTCAGGATCGGGAAAAATGGAGATCTGTGATCTCTGCCTACCCCTCTACAAGGAATCAGGCGTGATGTGTATGTATGTATGTGCCTTCCGTACAACGTCTAGGGATTTCCTACATTTATACATCGTTTACTTACATATACAGTAACGTCCTTAATTCCCTTTTGGCGTGGACAGAACCTCGGAGACATAATATCTCCTAGGTCACTTTTTAGTATAAATATTTAGGTTGTGACGTCATATGGAACATTGGTGACAGGTTGCTAGCCAATCGCCCAATAGATCCCATTTACCCCTAGTCCCTTGGTCGCTTCCTACGAAATGCCGGGAATAACGGCAGCTTGTTAGCATTCTTTTT
Source organism: Leucoptera coffeella (assembly GCA_030578115.1). Lineage (NCBI taxonomy): Eukaryota > Metazoa > Arthropoda > Insecta > Lepidoptera > Lyonetiidae > Leucoptera > Leucoptera coffeella. Next base: position 135,948 of record JAMBLF010000456.1, on the reverse strand, counting down.
ATGTCCCAGACTAACACAGAGTCATTTACCTACTACAATTATATAATTTTAAGTCTACGATAATTCACACATAGACACGAAATTTGGGTAGAATCAGGAAAAGTATTAATTATCATGCGAATTTCTGAGTATATATAAATGTATATATTTACTTGACGATATGAAACAGTAACTGTAACGTTATATTGTCCTATATAATATCAAAAAGCACCTAGTTACATTCTACATAAATCCCAGACCACCACTAGTAAGGATACCATACATTTTATTGTATCATAAAGCTACGCATACACAGTATTGCAAGGTGCAGTGCGCAATTGGCGAGCCGCTTTATAAATCCACCTGTCGTAGCGAACTCACCAGTCTGTCTACCTCTATGCAAATCTCCACCGCTCATTGTTATACGTCGATGGCACAGTGGTGTAGAATGGAAGATGGGACTTAAATACTAAAGGAACTACATACGGTTACTGTTATTTTTGGTATGTCTTCGTAATTATATTTACTTCTTTAATTCTTTAACTCATACTAACGATAAACAAAGACTTATATTTGTATAATCAATTTCTAGTAGAGACCAAGCAATGACCCCTCATACTTTCGGTATCCCAATACAATTTTACCACTTACACAATTTTCATCTCTCTAGAAGCGAAACGTCTCACTGCTAAGGCACAGATAATATAATACTATACAGTAAGGATAAAGTAAGGAAGGAAGGCTAAGGTGTGGAAAAACAGCATTCTTAGGTAATGGCAATACTTCGTCGAAAGTCACCTTTCATATCAAAAGGTTATCAATCTTATGCTAATTTGATTCTATCTGTACGTAAATCAATTACTCGACAATTGCAGAGATGGAAACGCGAACCTGTGACTAAACCTTGACGGACAATAATCGTTCTTTATGTGTGTAATTAATTCCTAGCATATACGTACTACCTCCACAGCCATAGAATTACTACTCCCCCTTTTGCGATATATAGACACGCAAACATCTGATCTGAGGGTAAAATGTATGTGAAACTGTTTGCCTTCATAATTTAAGGTCCATCTACACCTTAGCATCTTTACGCCATTTCTCGAATGATTCGTTGTCGATCGGACAGTGGCGCTTGTAACAGGCAGAGTCCGGAGCTTAAACACGATAATGGCCAATTGTTCCCCTGTTTCAATTATATTAATGCAACGCGTATTGGCTTCTTATTACTCGTATTGGTTGCCTTTCTCTTTTTGGTTCGTTTTTGGGACTTGGGTATCAAGTTGGATGTTGATAAAATGTGTCAGCGATATTTTGAAGTGGCTGAAGATAAGGTGTTTTCGTGTCAGTTATTCAGACAACTTCTAATCATACATAATTAAACCTAAGTTCTCGATGCAGACGAACCAAAACGTTGAATATCTTATCTACTCCATGGCTTTCTTTGTTAACAAGGAAAGTTGTGAGAGATTTGGGAGTATTAGAAAAAAGAGTATGTTTATAAATGTTTGAATATTCACGTTCCTAAATCCGTTTCGGGGTGGACTTACACTTCGAGAAAGCTATCGAGGTCATTTCGACATTAATGAATAAATACGTATATTCATAGGCAATTACTTAAATAATACACCCACACCACAATATTATGTATAGTTTACCAATATGAAGAAGTGTTTTTGTAATCACAATTCTATTCTCATATCAAGTTAAGGCTGTATTACGCAGCAAAACATTGATAAAATAAAAGACAAAAGGAAACAGAACAAAACACTGCCTTGTTTGTCTCATAGGGCTGTAATTGTTAGAATGACATTTTATTCGATTGTTTTTCGATTGCAATCGAGTAGTGATTATCGGGTAATCGCCGGATTCATCGTCGTTAGTGCTCTGGCATCCAATAAAGAGTTCTGGAAATCCGTACTATAATAATGTAGGTACTATTTTTAAAAATGAACCGGCAATGAGTGCCTAATTGGAATGAAGGGATGTTGGTAAAGTTATTTAGTCTAGACTAGAGGTAACTATACGGTTGATAGAATAAAGTTATTACTATTAAATTAAATAATAAGGTACGTAGAACTATACGTACGTACGTACGTATTTTGACGACCTCCGTGGCGCGATCGGTCAGACACCTGAACGCTATTCGTGGGGTCCCGGGTTCGATTCCCGGTGGAGGCAGAGTTAAGAACTACGCTTTTCTACTGCTTTCCAGTCTGGTCGTTGATTATATATGCTATATATGTATTTATCTATATATAATATGTATACATTTCTTAAATATACGTTGACTAGTACCCTTAACACAAGTCTTGAATGTACTTACCGAGGGGCTAGTTCAATTTGTGTAATAATGTCCAAATATTATTATTATTACTATACAAACGAATGTGGTTTGTCAGAACCGTCCGTGATTCTATCAACCCCTCTGTAAGGAGATTGACGTTTGTGTATTCATATAAATGCTGTTAACCTCGTTTGATAGTAGCTTGTACATAATTGACAGGTAGAATTTTCGGTTTTCAAAAGGGATTCAGGATTTCAAGTTTACTTGAAACAGCGATTGCTATTAAATGGTTTGCATAATCAATATTACTTGAAAGTATTCTTGATAAAGAAATCTACTTTGTCTTAGAGCCTTGCAAGATTAATAGTGACATCAATATCTGTCAATTTTGACACCTGCGCGCCGGTGAACTGTCACAAATTGCAGAGTGACTGTCCGAATGAGAAATAGCCTATACCTTATAGGGCCTATATTACGAAAGGTGCTGTTTTTAATTTACACGCTTCACACAATTTTTACTTCGCGGAAAAGGTTGTATTTATGATGGATGAGGAATCATCTTTTATATGAATAATTAACGCTGGATTAAAATACCAGACACTCACTATTCATAGGAATTCGTTAAAAGGAGTGGTCCCTTTACACCAACACTTTAATTATATGTTCCTGGAAAACTAAGTTCAATTAATAATTCAAATTATTTTCCTTTAAAGTTGTTTTTTTTTTTGTAAATAATAGTTTTTATTAATTTCATAATTATCGTTATAATGATTTAAATATTTTGTAAATAAAATATATTTTAGTTCAATCTAAATGTGGGACATTGTAAAACAATAAAAAATTTAATCTTTATTCAAAAGGTTCACATATATGACATAAAGTACTATACTGCTATGAGGGCCACGAATGATCGTGTTTTGTGGCGTACCCTTGGGGAGGCCTACGTCCACCAGTGGACTAGTATAGGCTGATTGATTGACCATACTGTTGTCATTACTAGGTTACCGAAGCAACCTGTATCGATGTCAGCTTACACTTTGATTGCCAGAAACAAGCAAAAATTTATATAAACGTTTTATGCATGTTAAGTAAAGGCAACTCTATATCTCTTAAATTTTCTTCTAAAGAATCTGATAATTTCAATGTCAGTCTTACAATGTATTGAGATCTTAAACATTATAGGTAAAGTATTATGATTGTCTTAAGCCACTTGAAATCCACTTGTACCAGACTGTTTTTGGATCTAGGTAAGACAAGTAAATTAAGAACTACTTTAAGTTTAATATCTTTACTAGTTTTCCTTCGTATGTTTTCAGTGACTTTTGTCATAGTACTTATAACGAACTTAAATTCAATATAATACAATTGTACAGTACAATATATATTTTTTTTGTATTGGATCGCCTCTGTAAAGGTTAATTATTTAAATAAATAAATATTTTGACATACTTAAATCTTATAAATATCTTGCACAAATCTAATTCAATCTAACCCTTGTTGCTTCAATTGAATGGGCTCATTGCACCATATGCCTCGGTGGGTTGCACACACACTTTTTACCTCCCTCGTCATTAAACTCCGTTTAACAACTATCAATAACTTCTGATCACGAAGCGTTTAATAAACGTTCCGTAATTATTAACCTAATGAGAGCTAAAGGGTACTTTTTGCGCGAGAAATTAATTACATATTTTTGTGTAATTAACGAACAGGTAAAGAGAGAACGTTATGTATCGATCACCTGTCGATTTGTTAACTTGTTGTGACAATCCGCGTTGTCAAGGCAACCGATAATTGTTTATAGTGATTTATTGCGTTTTTAAATTCTTCTGTCGTTTTGAAACAGCAAATTAAATGTACTTCATTTGCTTACGTTATATAATATGGTATGCAATTATTATCTTTTTTTGTCAATGTTAATTATTAGCGACCAAAAATATGTACTTATTATTTACGACGTAACAGTGTTTTGCTAATATATTAGTTTGGTGTATAGCTGTTGTTTTATCACACGTCGGCTCCACGTATTATAGAAAGAAGTGAATATCTATACGTACCTAACACTTAAGTAAGCTCATTCAAGTTCCACAGTTTAGTTTTGATGTTAAAACACATGGTCAGTTATAAATATTTTCTGTGACATGGATTTCCCGTTCGGCGTGTTATTACCACAGATCACTGTAAGATTAAAAGTTTTCCGAACAGCAGTATATCAGAGCAATATTTATAGGATAATATATAAATTAGATTATAATTATTACAAATTTAAATCAAGACTTTATTTACAATAGAATAGACTTATGAATTTCATTAGCAAAGTGTACTTATACTCGAAATATTTATTACACATGCATAATTGCAATAACATAAGAATTTTCTAGATGCAATATATACGTACCTACTTGTAATAATCTGATACAGATATGTATGTACAAGTCTTGTAAATGCATGTTTCATATAATTATCTTTCTTCATTCTTCCTGTGACCTTGTTACCAATATGGCAAATCCATGGGCGTGAATTGGAAATGTACATTTATCCCTTTCTGTCACGTACGAAAAGGGACTCTCTCTTTCACACAATGGAACTTTATGATCCAGTTTCGAACTCAGCGTTAGTAATTATACTAATTTTGTATAATCAAGATAGCGTTCGATAGTCATAATTTGATAGGATGTAGTACCTTTGTGTTGGTTTATTATACAGCTAGTTTAATTCTTAGCTATGCTTACCTTTATACAACTAAAACAATAGGTATATATTCAATAAATTAATAGTAAAATATTATTTACCTGTGCTTACATTTAAATGGTTACGGTTTTACAAGTTATTACCATCTAGTACATTGATATGTTGACAAAAAAGTTTCAGACACGTTAACAATACTGCGACATTTTCTATTACTTGCTTGGCAGTAATATCACCTAATATTGAATTCAATCTGAATATATAATTTCAACAAACGAAAACCTATTAACACCATAGCTTGAACTTTAGAATTATAGCTCATTTCCAAAGCCTCAAAAAACAACAAAACTCTTTGATAAAAACCTCTTTACAATTTTAAATAAGCTGCAAACTCAACACGGCTGAACTGCGATATCCATACCAAATTACGTATGCATAATGGAAATATAATTTTGCCTGATTTATAGCTTACTCAGGCCTGGCAAATTGCCGCCTCATTTGACGTTTAACTAAAGTACAGCCTTCGCGCACTTGCGCATTAATGTGAAAGAAAACAAAATTAAAAGGCAGGCGAGAAAGAATGAACCGAGATAGAAGAAGGGAAATCGTGTTAATTATTTTTAGGACATATTATAAATACTCATATTGTACGGTTCAATAAGGATCGAAAATAGAGGTAAATATGTCTGAAGAAATTGACGTAACATTTGACTTTTTCTTCCTGAACAAATCTCAGAAAATGGAGAACTCATACTTATGTAATATTTAAATTTCGAATAAAACTCCTTGTACTGACAAGAATTTTACATAATACATATTTTGTAATAGTTTATTAATTTATATTTATGTGTGTAATCGAATTATCATAATCACCAAAAAAATATCAGAATCAATTAATGAGAAATTCTTAAAATCTGTGACAGGAGTATTGTAACAGTAATTTAATTATTAGCCTCTCCTGAATTCCTTAAATCACTTCTTCCTATTAGCGCCTGCATCCACTCGATACCTGCCCTATACTTAAGTACACTTGCCCTTACGCATTCACCATGTAACCTCATTTTAATACGATTAAACTAACATGTGTAATTTGGGTTACGCGCCCCAGTCCGTTATAAGAGCACTCCATCAGAGTAAATACAGGGCGATGTAACAAGAGCTTAACGATTTTGCATTTTAAAACAATTTCGCTCGGAAAACTCAACGGGGATTTAAATGTAGTGTAACCAGTTACATTTCTTCTCAGTCTTCGATCTATCACATCATAATATCATATGCCTGTGTTATGTATGAGTAAATTTTAGTTCTTTAGATGTGATTCGTTACCAATTACTGTAATGAGCACCTTTCATATATGTAGAAGTGTAGGTAGGAAATCTATGCATTGATCTATTACATATACAATGTTGTTCGTAAATGTATTTTCACATTAACCTTTGTAACTTAAGATATTTTAACAAATTATATTATCAAATCTTGACCAATCAAGCTATCTTTGAAATGAGTAATGTGTGTATCCTTTAACCCTGACTAACCCCAAAGGGTTAAGAGTCATGAATTTGACGACCTCCGTGGCGCGATCGGTTAGACGCCTAAACGCTAATCATGAGGTCCCGGGTTCGATTCCCGGTGGAGGCAGAGTTAAGAACTACGCTTTTCTTCTGCTTTCTAGTCTGGTCGTTGATTATATACGCTATATATGTATTTATCTATATATAATAAGTATATATTTCTTAAATATACGTTGACTAGTACCCTTAACACAAGTCTTAAATGTACTTACCAAGGGGCTAGTTCAATTGGTGTAATAACGTCCTACAATATTATTATTATTATGAAGCGAGGCTATTTATATAAATTCAACTTGTTTCCACATTCCACATACATATATCACATTTAGCCCCTTTTAGCGAAATATTAGATCAATGACACAAGCACCCACTGGCCATCGAACCTGACACAAAAAGTAAACCAATTAAACAGTCGTAAAACAAAGATTCGGGACCACAAACAATGGAGCAGCTGCATTACGTATTTCAGAGCTAAAAACGACTGAGAGATGCGGTGTTATTCTGGTTGAAACGTTTCGATTTAGTTGCAGTTGAGAATCTACTTTAATGATATTTATTATCTAAAAGGGGTTACGTTTTCAACAATGGAACAATATTGAATGTCATGTGTTTAAATTTTGTATTAATAATGTATTAATGTTTTTTAATTGTGGATAATTAACTACTAATACGAAATAAATAATTTGATTGGTTCAGTTACTAGACTTTATACTTTTGGAAAAACTTTTTCTAACCTCCTAACTTTTAATCTACAAAACTCAACAATTATTCTCTATTCAAATTAACCTTCTTAATTATTTCTACTAACGAGATATATAAATACTCACCAAACAAAGAGGTTAAATACACTACAACCTTCTTACTCATTTATTTTGTCCAAAACAACAATCTTCATACTGATTTATTTATATATCCCAAAAGGCCAGAATAAGGGTCCATGGAGCCAGCCTCTCCTAATTGCAGGGTTGACCACCAGTTGCCGGCCGATACACATAACCCGCAGTTGTGTCAGCCCTAACCCCAAAACTAAACATCAAGTGACCGCTTCCAACGTTTATATGAATATAGGGTTGTGCAACCGTAAGGAGTTAATGTAAATTAAGACCTACAATGACCAACTATGAAGTAATGTAAGAAATTAAAAAAGTTGGTATGATAGATCTAGAAATAGGTAAATGTTTATTAATTTCCAATGTATGAAATACATAGATATCAAGTCAAATCATTCCATTATATCAATCTCAACCATCAAATTTAGATTTAAACTAACAATACTAAGTAAATGAGCTAAATATTTAAATGTGTAAGTAACAATTTTAATCTCGTTTCATATACTTTTTAAAAGCAAACAGGACTTCAAAACTTGGTCTGTAGTAAAATGACTCAAACTATTTATTCCTAATATTCTACTATCATCATCCATCGATGACCCTACCCTAACGTCCCATTGTCTAATCCTCAAAATAAGCCATCCGCCGCACTGAATTAGGGTTGTCGATTTAAATTGATTCCCAATGATGACAGAGCTGGGCCAAATTATAAGATAAACCGCAGAGCCTAATCCCAGGGACCATTATGGCAATTTCGTTGCCACAATATGGCTGCCAAATTTACATCCTTTTTGCCGCTATGTAACGCGGGATTCTGGGAAACATTGGCGAAGATACGCTTTTCTGACAGTTAGTTGTAGTGTGGTTGGTATTATTTTTCGGGTTGTAGATTTAATGGGAAAAATATGTGTCTGTTAATATTTGTAAAAAGGTAATCTACAGTCAACGCTAAAACTACAGTCCTAGTATCTTTTTATAAGATTTACGTTTATAAGAACAAAAGACAATATTTTTCATTTCGAAGCACGCGACCATATTGTGGCCATGACAATGCATAGTGGCGCCAGTTTTAAAATGTAAAATATTGTTTTTGTTCTTATAAACTTAAACCTTATAAAAAGTTACTGGGGCTGCACTTTTAGCGCTGACTGTACATATGAATGAAATATGTTTAAATAATAATCCTGCAATTAAAACAGTTTTTAGCACCAGTAACTATATAGGTAGATGACTTAAAAATATCTATTTGCAAGTACTTTGTGTAAGAGGTATAAAAAGTGTTTCTTGCATAAAAAATCGCATAGCAAAGTATTTAGTAAGCAGATTTAGATAATTCAATCCGTTACTGGTATAATAGTATTATACTTATAACTTACCTATCCGACCAACATAGAGCCTCATCTCGATATCTGTAAGCAAGAAATTAAATATTAATTTAAATAATTTTTTTATGATTAAATGTTTTATTATTATGTTAAGTCTACAACATATTTTTTAGCTATTTAATTACTCGTTATATGTCAACGTATTGACAATTCTCTATCTTATAGTGGTATTCTGTTCTTTCGACCATTGTGACAAAATGTAACAATATATTTAGCAAAATTAACGTCTCCATAGAGACGCGAGTGCCGACAAGTAATATCTCACAAGTAAACCATAGAGTTTCCTTTTTATAGCTCGGTCACAACGAGGCAAAGAAAACCAGCTTCCGTTCCTAATAAATTAAAATTCAAAGGTCTACAAAACTGACAAGAGATTTTACCTAATTACCAACTATTGTGCCGTGAACAGTGGCCTTAAACCTCAGGCTTAACGTTCTTACACTAAGAAAGGTTAAACAAAACCTAATGTCCTATTTTCTCTTTAGCAATTAACAGAAGCTAATTCTCTCGTCAAGTACTAATTACTCAGAAACTTGAGCGTTGACGTCTCGCCACAATGTAACAGTAACTTTAAGCTGGCTTTGAATTTGTCGCTGTTAGTGTAGTAGACCTTTAGCTTACATGCATAAATATTTTCACGTATGAGGTGTATGGAAGGCAATGAAGCGAAAGTGTTTTGCTAAGGGGAAAATGGGATTTGTGATTTCTGACTATATTTGTATGTACGAAATCATTATTTTTATCGTGGACAGAACCTTTGAAACATATATTTCATTGGTCACCTTTAACATAACTATCTGGGTAGTCATAATGACATCAATTGTCTCAAAAACTAATTAATCTTAGTAAGCCCTTACAAATTGCTATTAGGAAAATTAGGTATTAAAACTAAAATTTACGCCTCAAAAAGCACTAGTGAAAAATATATGAAAACTTTTTATTTTAGCAACGAGAAGCAAACGGAAATAGCAGTTTCAGCCGGCACCTACCAAGCAAGCGAGCGGGCGTCACTCCGACAAATTACGCGGTAATATCACATCTGTATGCGAGACGCGAACTCCTTTCTATATTAGTGCGGAGCTCCTTGGTTCAGCTTTACCGTACCCAAGGAGGAAGGAAGCGAACCTCCTTGCTGAAAGTTCTCTGATTTCTGAGTTAACAAAGAGGTTGTATTAAAAATATGAACAGCTGTTTCGTTTTTTGTCGCCATTTGCATTTTGCTCGACTTAATAAACGAGTAATAACAACGAAATAAACGAAATATTAATTTAATTGAAGGAAACCGTTTTAAATTTAAGAAAATGTGCATTACAAAACCAACATTTTGAAATCTTTTTTTCTAATTTTTAAAAGAATCATGTTATCACCAGCAGTTTAATAAAATATAAAATAAAACAACACATAATCCTAAATTCCTCATATAAATTTGGCACTTTTGAGGCAAATCGCCGTCACGTGCGGTGCGGTGTGGAAAATTCCTCCCCTGAATATAAAATTGTAAATTTGAAATACGGCGTTGTATTAGCCGATAAATAGGTACGGCAATATGTGCCAAACAGCTCGTATATCACACACGTTGCGCAGAACTTTAATAAAAATTCTTTATTAAAACGCAGAAAAGAGGAAGTTTTCTGACTTTTTTATATACAATTAAATGAATTTTGAAGAGTTTCGTACTGATTTGAATCATAACGGATAATAAGTATTTGAGTATCTAAGTATAAAGCGCATATGTAATGAAGTGTATTGAATACGACCAATTAATGTTTAGTTGGGGGGTCATTTGAACTATGAGTATACAATGTTTTCGTAATATTACCTGATTACTTTTAGGTGTGAGTAACAGTGGGTAGTGCATCGCTCTTAACAAATACTGACTATACCCATCCAGAAGTATAAATATATTTCCTCACGATCTTTTCTGCAAACATTCATAGACGTAACAGTCAGTTAAGCACCCATTCGAATCTGTAAGCACCAATGAAATCTCGCTCAATCCGCCATTTTGTAAGTGAGAAAAGCATAAAACAAATGAGGCTATTCTCAACATCCGCTGCGACGCCATTTCCGCTCAAAATGTGCATTTTTAACACATGTTAATGCTTAGGAAGTTTTGGCGGACTTTTAAATTATTGTGGATAGGTTTGTAATACTTTTTGCTAAAGAATGTGTTAAGTTTACCTAATGGTGCTTTTATATAAATACTTTACGGGTTTGATGTACAAGTATTCTCATAATATAATGACGACCTCCGTGGCGCGATCGGTTAGTCACCTGAACGCTAATCGTTCCCGGGTTCGATTCCCGGTGGAGGCAGAGTTAAGAACTACGCTACTGCTTTTCAGTCTGGTCGTTGATATATATGCTATATATGTATTTATCTATATATTATGTATACATTTCTTAAATATACGTTGACTAGTACCCTTAACACAAGTCTTAAATGTACTTACCGAGGGGCTAGTTCAATTGGTGTAATAATGTCCAAATATTATAAAAAAAAAAAAAAAAAAAAAAAAATGTATTGGTTATGTATATACGAGTATTATATGTATAAAATTAATGGGGACTAAGGCCAGATGGATTTGTTAGATAATGAATGATAGATAATGATAATGATAATGAATAGTCACTGCCTATGTGTTTAAAGACGTAGTGAATTCATTTTAAGTTACCTAGTAAACTTTTTATTTAGTCTTTAAAAACAATTTGACATAATAACATGGTGTTATTCTATTTCATATTAGTTATAATAAATAAAATCTAAAGGGCACTAGAGCATATAATTTACAAGGGTTTAAATCTATCTTCTTGTTAAGATAATAAGAAGCCGTGTTAGCAAGATTCTTACATCTCAGTGGCCATTAGTGACAAAAACCTAATCAATATTTATACTAGCTTGTATTATTAATTAGCTCTAATCCTGTCTTGGCGGCGTAGAGACTTGTAATTTCTCATCTGCCAATTAATATTCCAATTGAAAGTTTTTCTCGTACCAGTTTTTCATTGATATAACGAGGAGATAAATTAGATAAGAAAATGTAGAACCTATCTCTACATTCTGAATCATTATCTCGTTAATAAATAATTCAATCCGGTGTTGGTTCGGGATTTCGTCAGAATATATCAAGCTGCCTCTCTACCCAGATATGTTGATGGTATATTGGAAAACATGACAGTTATTTCTTGTGAATTAACAGTTTTAATCACATTCTTAATATATGTGCCAAACAAGTTTTAAAGTCCTTTTGAGTATTTTGCATGTCTGTATGTATATTTCAGGTTTCATACAAAATATTATGTTCATATAAATTCCTAATATTAAAAATGTAACAAACGAATTCCATAACACTAATAAGTAACCAATCTAATAATAATTTGATGTTGAATACTCATATAATAAGTTATCAATCTAATGATGAATATAAATACGATGTTCATTAGTCTTTAAGTATTGACCTTCTGACGAAACAACATAAAAAAGGCTCTGTACTTCAAACAAAACTCCAAACCACATCACAAACAAAACTTGACCCAAACTTCAAGAATCAGGCCTACCAACAGCATTTAATCAATGGCGGCACACCGTTCACCAGAAACGGCTTCCTAATTATATCACTTGTTCAATAACGACACGTTTATGCAAAACAAAACTCATATTAATCGCCAAAGAGGGCTAATTAATCGGCAAAGAGGGCTAATTAAACGCGGAGGGCATCGCATGTGGAGAAACAATATCGCTTTATGCGCGCAAGGATGTGTGTTATTGTAATTTTATGCGACCGGAGCATGGTGTCGCTTCAGGCCTGGTTCGATTCTCGTAAAACGTGGTGATGAAATATTAAGGGAATTTAGTGTTTGGAATGATATGTAAAGGTCGAAGATATTTTTTTATATATTGGAAGTGTAATTAGGATATGTTGAAAGAAGTTAGTATTAGAAGTTCCTATAAGCGCCATATGTTTTGTTTATATGTATATATGATTATATATTATATTTATTTATGTTTATATGCCATATGTTTCTATGTTATGTTTTGTTATTAGGGCATAATTGGAAGTATGGTCTCTGTCTACCCGTCTATAATGAAAACAAAGGTAATGTATGTAGGTATAATAGATTAGGTTATAAATGATTGAATCAAAGATCAAAGTTTTTCGTATTTTCAGGATGCAGGTTAGATCTTTTATTTAATACCTAATTATGAACCTATCATTGTTAGATACATATTCAATAACAGAACAGATTAAAACTGAAACAAAACTGTTTTTTCTATGAAACATTAGAGCAATACAGTTGAAAAGGTACTTTGACGAATACCGCCTGTCAAACTTTCATCCCATTTTCAACTATCCTCACTAAAATATGTAGATTTATGTTAAACGGCTCAACGAAACAAAAAGTGTCCTACAACATAATGACAAAAAAGCTTCTTATAACATGTCATGTCAGCCATTCTGTTCTCTTTTTAAACCACCACATAAAATATGAGGCGTCACACCAAGGAGGTCAACCAACTCCTTGCTGACCAACCTCCATGGTGTAAAATGACACGGTATAGCGCTACTAATGCACAAACAATACATTAAACTCGAGAATAACTTAAAGTAAAGTTACGGCTGAATGCATACTAAGTGTGACTAGATATCAGATAACAAGGAAACGCTATTAGTAAGCAATTATCTCTGTTAAAACCAAGATAAATAGATAAGATACTCTTTGGATTCTCTTGCTTTGGCGAGTAATTGTGTTTATACAATGCTCCCCGACGCCCGATGAGCAAATACGATATGTATGCTTTACAATGGATACGTGAGGGACCTTTTTAGAACTTGAAAATAAAAGTTGTAATATTTAAGACTTTATGTAAGGTATACCACTTTTTATAATATGGTTTTATAACGTCAATATACTACATTTACCCTACTAGGTGGACTGGTGACCTGAAAAAAGTAGCTGGTAGTAGCTGACTAAGGGCCACAAGTGATTGTGTTTTGTGGTCTACCCTTAGGGAGGCCTATGTCCAACAGTGGACTGCGATAGGCTGATTCATATCAATATAGGTACATAATATGTAATTTTGTTATATAAAATAATACGTGGAACACATTTCTTAGATTTAAGCCGCCAAATTAATGTAGTTACATTTGTACATCTCAAGTAAAATAAAACTGTACATTACACATCCATACATACACATCACGCCTGATTCCCTGTAGAGGGTTAGGCAGAGATCAAGTATCCCCATCTTTCTCGATCCTGACAAACCTTACCTTCATTGTCACTCATACACTCGGCGGTTATAGGTACTTTTAACGTCACTTAATACTATACATTATAGATCCCTTTATACAACTCCACATACACACCATCCATACATAATACAACGAAGGCCGAATGAGTGCAAGAGTCATGAAGTAAGCCTATTATCGCCATAATAGCCGCAACGGATACATACACCGTCGCAATCAATAATTTTCTATCAATGACCGCCTCACAGCCGCTTATTAGCATTGGAAAAAAACAATAAGTCTGTAACCCTGATTGCGATTTTGATTGCTCGGGCTGGGATTGTGTGGATAAGCCTTAGTATAGAAAAAAATAATGGTCATATTGTTCTTATTGAAAGGGTATAATATAAGAAAACGAATGGTAAAGAAAACGGGTTACTTGACGCACATTAAGACATAACATTTTTCATTAAGACTTACGTAGCTACCATTATTAATTTAAGAGATTTTGTTTTATTGTTTCAAAAAACCTGCTTTAATTATTTTTTTACACACGAGTAGTATTTGAATAATCAATGATTGATGAAGATACAAAATAAGTTTTTCGACTTGGGATGAGATTTTACTACTGTAACGCTTACACTAATCAGGCTTCGTCATTTCAGTCATTGGTACGGTAGTACAGCGTACAAGGTTTGATTAGAGATAGACCTTACTTTCCTCTTCACATCACCTATACAAATAGTAATTATTTTTAAATTTTTAATCTTCATGCTTGAAAGATTTTAACATCATATTTATATTTTATAGACCAACCTCTAAATTTTTTTAATATTTACTTTAAACTCAATCCACCTTTGCCCAGCCGTACCAATTTTCTCGTGATGGTGTGAACCAAGGCGCGCAATAATCCCCATAATCTGCCAGTCGCTTGTGACCTTTCACACCTTGGCCAAGGCTCTATTCAGAGCACAGTTCGATTAGGTTACTGAAACCCGGAACAGACAACGCTGTATGCGGGTCATATAGACTAATAATAGGTGTTACAAAGAGATCGGCTTACTAAGAAATATGACAGTTAAATAGACAAAATTTTGAAAAAGAACGATGGTAGCGATTATTGCTATACGCCATTTTGAAAAAGGCTTACTTTTGAAGTATCTATTAATTTCGAATGTGTATGAGGAGGTCTATGAGTGGCAGTGATCAGAGATCCCTGTTTACCGCTCTGTTGAGAAACGAACGTGATGTGTATGTGTTAGGTCTTATTAGGAATGAAAGTTAACTAACCTAAGGTGCATTAGTGTAAAAAAGAATATGTATTTAATTTTTATTTTGCAAACCAACCTGATTGCAATTAAGTAACTTAGTATAGAAACGGTGTTTATACATTAGTTGAAGTATATTATATATAATTATTTAAATACATTACATAGAATTGTGCAATAATAAACACCACATCGCGATAGGTGTGTATAGAACGTAACCAGCTGATTCCTTTTGTGCATATCGTAATATACATACACATTCACGTCTTTTTATCACTTTCAGGGTGGACAGAACCTCGGAGACATAAAAACATTTACTTGGACATTTTATATCATATCGAATAGAGGATTTAGCGTCGATATGAAAAACAAAAAAATACTAAAATGTTCAACTTATACATGACATGTTACAACACAAATAAATTTTACTTTCAACCCAAATTTAAACATATTTCTAGAACATAATAAAGTAGATCGTGAGAAAGCCTCATATTGCCCTCTCTAAGCTTACCTGCGCATAATTTCTATCATTACGACCTGATGCCGCCACAAACAAAGCTTAAAAGACACATCAAGTTGTTTTAACACGAGTTTACTGTTAGTCAAGTGTTGTTTCTACTATTATACCAAAATGTATGCGTAAAATATTCATGTCATAATTCTTAAAGGTGTAACACAAAATTACGAATAGCTTTTGCTAAATTATCATATTTTTAGGAACGGCTAATCTACAGGAATATTGATAGTCGTAGTAGTTAGGTTATGGTTCAAAACCTTGGTTACTTAACTTACTTAACTTAATTGTTTAAGCCGGCTTATATTACAAGGTTAATATGAACAAAAATGTTCTTACATATATCTAGTCTTACAAATCTATCTTTAACCATTGATAATAAAACAAAACCTATGATTTTACCAACTAAGACATATGACAGTCAGATAGACGCTATAAGAAAAGGGTGACGTTAAAAGTACCATAACCGCTGAGTGTGTATGAGGAGGTGTATGAGTATGTAGTTTTGATACACATTTTACTGTAGTTTTGACAACAGTTGTATAATAAGTTTAAATCATACCGAGTTAGGCAATTTTTAATTATTTCATCGAGAGTTTCCCCGAAATAATTTAACAGTAAAGTCCCTATCACACTTAAGATTGGCAATATACCTCAAGCCATAGCAGACTTATTTGCACTTAATTTTATTATAAAATCCAATAAAGGCGACATGGGAACACGGCCTCTCAATGCTTTGAGAATAGGGATGGCGGAAGCAAGAAAAAATATCGATGCTCTTATCTTTCTTTTTAGTCTTTCTTACTTATAAACAGTGTGATAAAAACTAATATGCATTGGCGTTGGTGGGTTATTTTTATGAAAGTCTTCAATGAGAGTTGCATTAAATTAATACAAATTTTATTATTAAAATTGAAAATAATTTCTTAAAATAATTGTGCATTTCAAACTAATATTTATCCTTACCATTTTGACGGATATAATAACCTCAATGCATATTATAAATATTGTACCTATTATTATATAATTATTATGACTTATATGTTACATATTCATATTTATAATCCTATGATATAAGGCCTTAACTAACCTTAACCTATCAAAAACAACTTTCTTATTAAGAGATTAAACCAATAACCGTTCCATCTAGAACCAGATAACAAAAATATCGATATCGACAAACCATCGCCCGCAAAATTATCGATAAATTTTCGTCAATGCCCGCACGCGGCTCAAATGTTCGTAATATGCCATCACCATAAAATAATATGCCTTAATACATTATAATAGTCCAAGTCTCTGGTAATGTTCGTAAGTATTGGAATTATAGGGCGGCCGACCTTATGGATGGATCGACATCGGATGTGCAGCGATGAAACTCAGAAATTACTTTTAGCGATAAGCCTGTCTTAGTATTTAGATTCATATTTCGTTAAGTTGAGGTATTTGGAACTTATACTTAGAAAGCAAATATGGCGTTTCTGAACTTCGAAAATGACTATGAGATTTAAAACCACTCTGTCACATTTGAGATTTATGTTACAAACAGTCAGGACTTTTATCCTTTCATACGAGTACATGTAGAAATACCTATTGTGCCTTAACAAGAATCCTATATTACATTAAAGATTCCATTCTGCTAAAATTGTAAGCTTCCATATTCTTATGAGTAGTACATACATTTGTATTACCAAATAATACCATTATTAATCCTATCTACATCAAGCTTTGGATGCGGGTGGCAAACACCTATCCTTTCTATAATTGCTTATTAGTTACGAATAGGCCTGCAAAATGAGAGCAATCTTTTTTCTAATTGGTTTGATCATTTGATCATTGTAGCGGCTGTAGCCCAGTGGGTAAGACGAATCCCGACTCTGGCATGTACCAATGAATGAAATTTAAATGTGTGTTTTTCATTTGAGTACATAATTTAAAGTCGCTAACGGTGAGGGAAAACATCGTGAGAAAACCTGCCTATCCCTCAGGATATATAATAGTCAGTGCCTATATACGGCGATACGGTTCACTACCTATCACGTTAGGTGCTGTCTATCTAGTGATACGCGGGCTTTGAATGACCCATACCCAACATGCCTTCGAAATTTTGGAAATGGGCACTCAAGCCTCTGACTACCCCGGCATAATAAAAAAGGGACTGTGTATACACAAGTCGTGAAGCGTTTGTTGTTATGTATGTTTGATCATAAGTAGTATAAAGTATTACAAACACAAATTCATTTCTTATTCAAATACATACTTGTAACTAATATCTACTTTTATTGTAGAAATATGTAGAACATCAATGCGTCAACTAAATAAAATCCAAACAGGTTTACTATGAAGACAAAATATCTACTAGATACTACTATTTATCTTTGCAACATCAACTAAATATCTAATTCACACCTAGTCCGTATAGTAATTAAGTCACAATATCCTAAATACAGTCTGTAAATCTTTAATCAAAGTTGAGATTAAACTAATTAAGTATACTATTAGCAGGCAACTAAATACACTTACGCAATGCTACTCACTAAGTATAATATCGTAGGCAAGTTGGATGGTTGGAAGTGACGGTGTTGTGTCGGGTATTAGGAATTATATTTGTATCTATCTAACAGGTTTTTAAGAATTTGAAATACATTAATAACTCATTTTACATGAAGATGAAGGTCTCTATTGAACAAAATACAAGCTTATGCTTAGCGATTATATTTCGTAATTAATTCGTTTATTTAGACCAACATTAATAGATTCCCTACCATAGATGACAAGATTGCGTAGATTGCTTATACGACATACCAAACCACTATGTCCCTTTTGGCGATAATGTATAACTTAATTAAATTTCATGTCATTCATTCAATAGTGATAGTGATTTCATTCATTAGATAGTGATATTACATCAATTAATTCTATAATTAAAATCGTAAATTTCGTATGTTGGCCCAACAAATTGCTACGTGAATAGTCTACCTTATTAACTTAGATAAAGGCGCTACAACCAAAGCCTTTAAACAACGACGCACAGCAATAAATAAACGTTCACTTACTTTATTAAAATGCGTGATAAATTAAACAGTTTTGTTTTATGCAAATCGTTAAGTGTGTGTACAGATTGCGGCTTCTACTGGTTTTTTATTAATGGCCGCCGGCAGCGGTTCCTCGTTTCGATATATGTGATATAGTAAGTTGTGGTGTTCAATTTGTTGTATCAAAGAATCAAGGATTTACTAATGGTTTCGATTAAGAGATCAAAAAGCACAATACAAACATGAATGACCATCCTAAGCGTGGCATTCAGAGGTATATGGTTGATATTTATCTTTGAAACTTCGGAGTAAGTGATTCTAAGGCCACTCTTACCATAGTCAGCTTCCGTGGTAAACCCTGTTGCGCTTATGAGAAAAATGATCTATTCGTCATAATACTAGTTTTGAAATGTGACTAATTCGAGAGGCATACATTTTTATTTACTATATGGGACCGGTCGTACCACGATAGAATTAAATACAGATATAGATACCTATACCTCGAGAGACATATTTTGTAAGAAAACTGATTATTTCCGGAGATTCTATATATTACTTATACAATGAAAACAAGTAACTGCGCCACAGAGTCTATGGCTCAACTGCGTAATTACTGGTTATGTATTATCAATCACATTCGTTTGTCCTGTACTAGGATTTAAATAGAATTTTACGAGTCTTCTTCGATGTCGGTAATGAGAGTATTATACGGTGTCATAAGTAAGAGTATTTTTTATGTAATTATAACGTTATAACTAATAATAATCTTGGCATACATATCTCTAACAAAAGGCTAACCATGACGAAACGATCTTCAGAACTCTTTGTTTTGTCCCTTATTTGATTATGGACCTGTGTGTATTAATGCATGAAATAGTAAGCCCATTAACAGTCCTTCCTTTAAACTAAAAGTAAATGTTTCATACGCGACAAACACAGCGTGAGTTCCCGACAAAACTTATAAACTGTCGGAATAACACCAGGTGGCTCCACTGGCGATAATTCACATATTTTGACGGATAACCTCAAAATTACAGCTCGCCACAGATTATTGATTGCTTACAAGGAGAGAGTTAATGGGGATATTCAATCTAGTCTGTGGTTTGTAGAGTTGGAGGTTAATGTCTCAGATTTGAAGCTAGATGTTAAAAGGAGATAGTAAAGGGCTCGTAAATGTACCCATTTCAAGTCAATATAGAAAACTATTATAACTATAATTGAAGATATAATTAGAAAAAAGGATGCACATACAATAGTACGGGAAATTATCATGAATTTAAACTAAATAAGAAAGAATGATTACCAATATGTTTGTTTCATTATATTTACAGTAAATTTATGTAATTTTGGCAATTTTTTCTGCATATTTGGTGACACAAATGTCAAAACATTGGGTGACATGTTTATATGTTATTAGCTAATACAGACGTATAAACTGGACATGTAAATTATAATTTATATGGGAAACGATTCTATATAAAGTAGCCGAGTTCAACATCGTACATTAAGATGACAAGACAACCATTCATCAATTGGTCAGGGTATTCAAACTTAGATGAGCCTAAGATACGAGGAAACACACAGCTATGCAACGACATGAAACATTTAAAACTTGTCTCAATGAGAAAAGATGAGGCGTATTTAATAACAAATTTGCTTTATCATGTATTCACAGTTCAATTTATAATGAAGCTCAATGCAAATTAAGTTATGAAAATACAGTAAGAAATTAAATTAAAATAATAATCAATATATACATCAGTCAATTTTATGCCCGTTAAGTTCATAACCTACACCTCCCAAAGAGTTCGTGAGCAAAAAAACTTATTTTAAGGCATAAATCATCTACATGTGGTAAAAAATATAAATAAGTAAATAGGGTAAATAGTTAGTTAAGCTTCTCTAAAAGATTAAATCATTGGCATCATTCACCAGTTTTTATCCAAGTTGGTGTTACTTTGAATAATTTGTGAATGAGAGCCAAATCGGCCTGAGGCTTCTTGTTATTTATATCTCGAGTGACTTAATTAATGGTACGTAATCCCGATATTTTCTTACATCCTTATCAAAACGTATTGATTCGAAAAAGGAATCTGTAATATTTCTAGATAAGGGAAGTGTTAAACAAACGATTTATTACGCCGAGATTATGTTTATTGGCTTTTGAATGAAACATCAGCTTCTTAATGATAAAGACTGCATTTGTTTATAGTGACACCGAAATGAGATAGTCCTTTTATAAACTAATTAGTTAACCGTGCGTTAATCAGTAGGTATAAGTTATTTGGCACGGGGCAGTAATCCCTGAGGCTGGAGTTCCTTGTTGATTCTTCTCTAAGGTAGCGCCTCCAAACCAATAGTAGAGTAATAGTTGTAAGACAACCAGTACCACTCAATATATCTTGATGTTCAATCAAAGTACTGTTACTGTACTTATATTGAATAAGGTTATTAGAAATTTGCATTTTTGAAAAAATGCAAAAGTACCAACATTTCTAGAACGTATTTATTTATAGGTACATTTATTAAACCACAAATTAATAGACCTTCGTAAGGTATTATTACTATAAAAACAAGTAAACATTTAATATTCGCAACTTGAAACATATTTCTGTATAAATAGTGTATTTTCATAAATTATAAAAGATAGCGTCCTGCTACTCAAAAATCCTCAGTCACAATTAGTTTTAAATCGAGTCCACAAAAACAATATCTATATTGTCTATACAACAGACACTATGAATGTAGTCCCATTGAAGAAGAAATCGTGAATCCGAGATTAGCTTTATAAAGGGAACCCCTATGGCTCAGCCATTTATCTGCCATTGGCCAACGGACAGGCTACATGGCTGGACTTAAATCAAAGCCTTGCAACTAATACAGGTTATAACTTTCATTATTTCACTTATATCTATCTGATTTTCTGTTGTCTCTACTAGACAAAGGTAAAATTCTTCTTAAGTCGAGTTTGTGTAGAGCGAAAACATAAATTCATACATAATAAGATAAGGCTATAAACACAGACTATCGATCGCCAACTGGAACGGGTAACAAATCTCCCTTGCTTCACTCACACTCATTAAGCTTCTCATACATGCTCTTCTATTCTTCACGCTGCGGCCTTGAGAACAATGTTTCCAATAAAAATGTACATAAAAAGTATGTATGAAAGTAATATTTATTGTGAGTGAGTGACGCGAGGGATTAGTCAGGTCGTTCAAGTTTACGCTCAATTGTGACTGCGTATCACGTTAGAGGAGTTGAGCGCGAATATATGTATGTATAAAGATGTTGACCCCTAGTCCCAAAATTATCCATAGGAAAGGTAACTAGGCATTGTTCTGTTTACGTCCTAAACTAGCATTATAGTGAATATAAATATAGTTTTCCTAACAGTGCCTGAGGACTTATTGCATTTTCGAGTATCTGTCTACTCCGATAGGTATTATTAACGACGTTCGAAGCTTTAAATGACCAAATACTATACCTTGAAACTCAAATTTTAAGTATAATCATGCAAAAAACAGTGTTGCAAGTAATCTGCTAATAAATGCAGAGGGTTCGCAGAAGGCCAATAAAAAGAATGGCAACACTTTTAATTCTTACACCCCATTTGTTCCCGTTGCAGGTTATGTTTTAAATTAAGGTTAGGGAAAGACGTGGATACATAGTAAAAGGTTTATTTTGTTATTTTATTTTAGATAAATTTGGTTCTTTTGTTTAGGTTCTCTTCTATTTTTCATATGTTTCATTAAATGTATAAATTATTACACATATATTATATTTCATATTGAATCTGTTGTTATATCATTCATTAAGACTTTTGATTGTATCTGTAATTTATTTATCTTAGCATTAATAAATATCTAATTTAAATTTTACCTTTTACAATATTTTTTTAAAGTACAAATCTGATTAACGACCATATTTATGTAAGTACAGTTCGTTATTTTTATGTAGGTATGTAACACGTAACTCAGTTAATTACTAACACAATGTTTAAACAATAAAACAAGGTACTAAAATGTATATGATCTTATTTACAAATATTCAATTTAAGCTTACAAATGTTTTTAAACTATTAAACACCTATGTATTATGTACGTACTACACAAGAATCACAGATACAAATGTTGCAATGTGTAAAAATTAACAAGAATACGAGATTTAAATGTTTAAAGACAAAAATTTACATTGCACTTAAAACTGAAACATACAACGCCATTTTGTGTTTACAAATATTAAAACAACATAATAATACTTTAGTGAATACTTTTAATGATTTTCTGACCTTAAAGATATTTATTTGTAATAAAATGGTAGTTGTTTAATAGTTATGTGTATTGGTATAGAGGTTTTTTTCTAGATTTAATTTCTCTGCGTTGTTTATGAATAGAAATTTAAATTAATTATTATATTTATGCATATTATTATGTATTTTGATTATTATTTACGTAAAATGAATGGTCACTAGCCGTTCTTCCCGGCATGTCGTAGGCAAGTAATGGTAAATAAAATCTATTGGGCGATGGGTGAACAACCTGTCACCACTGTTCCACATAACATCAAAGCCTTAATATTTATGCTAAAAGGTAACCCCTATGTCACTTAGATATAATCACGTCAATGGGATTAGAGGACGTGAATATATGCATATTCTTATACATTTTTAAAACAGAATTTTAATTTAATGATATTCCACGTCATTCTTTGTCCCTCTTGTAATTTCTTTGTATTTTTCCTCGTGAAAAGGTACCCCCAGTACTTAAAGGCCCTTTCAACAGGATGTCACAAAAGCGATTAGTACCTCCGTAATTGTAAGGACAATGTTGACGTTTGACTTTGTTTTTAAACTAAATTTAAAGGAGTGTTAGAGGTACAGTAACAGCTGATTTAACCTTCTGGGGTATAATAAGATAGAGACAGTATAAATGTAGTAGTTATTGTTTTGAAGTAAGTTTTGACAAAATATTTAAACAGTTTATAAAACTGTAATTTAATATTTCATTACTTTAATTTTAGGCTATTGGTTTTATAAATGATCATTCACAAATTCTTCAATCAAAGTAATAAAACTATATAATAGGATATTATCCTAGAACTCTACCACACATCACTCAATCTAGTTTTGTTCCTTTTTATTATCTAAATAAATATCTGAAAAATGAACAGTAAGATATGTCAAGCTTGAAAGAAACTTCGTCAAATGGCAGAAAATCACTATATTCATTTAATCTAAATAAATAATTCCAATAAATTTAACGCCATTTTTAAACTAATCGTCAAACCATGCCATGAAAAGTCACCATAGTGAATTCCCATCGGCAACCGCACTCATTAAGTTAACCTAGCCCAGTTAAGTTAAACTAAGCACCGCTAAGCAAACAGTAAACATAATTTGTGAGATCACCTGACCACATAATCTGGAACTTGTTAACTTGGAAGGTTGGGTACTCTATTCAAGTTTAACCTAAGTTATTTTCAAGTTTAAAAAAGTAGTTAGCGTGTTTGAATATTTTTTAATGGAGATTAAGTAGCGTTGTTTTCGAAAATGTTTATATTTAAATGAGTGAAGTAAATCTTGAGGAAAATAAAAAAACATGAAAATAGTATCTGCTTCCAAAATATCCTTAATATCTGCTTACCAAAATAATTAAATGCATTTATAGTTACGTTAATGCAAAAATATGTATTCAACGAAATAGTATAGAAAATAAAAGTACTATAGATCTAACACGAATATCTATCTATCTATCTAATACGAAAAAGTATTTTACAAAATTCAATGGAAACAACATTTATCACTAATATCTACAAACTCTTATCATTTCTCACAAGTTGTCACTTTTCTTACAAGCCGTTCAGTACATTCCCTCAACAAATAGCTAATTATGCGACAAATTGATTCTAAAATGTACCAACAAGACCATATTCCTAGTTAATTCAATCTTAGACCCATTCAATGGCAATCACTTTAGCGACAACAAAATACAACTCGATAATTTATTGAGTACAAAATTGAATTGATTTAAATTCAATGCACTGATTTGTCTCCGTTTGTAAGGCTTAGATTATATCATATTCTGCCTTTAAAAAAGCTTTAAGTATAGTTCACTAGAAAACCAATTACTATTTATTTTTATTAGAGCTCAAACTTAGATATGGTCTTTATTGAAATATAAGTGTATTTTTATATATTCGTGAAATGTTAACCCATCAACATTACTTAAGCCACGTCGTATTTTTAATTAGATCTAGCTTTCATTAAATAATTTTCCTACCTCTACGCACTCATCCTTTTTCCCCCATCTATCCACCACATTTTCTAGTATCCTATGACAGCAAGAAACGTCAAAAAATGCGTCCCTAATGAGCGTTGTTTTGACACAAACATCACCGCGTCGCAGGCCCACTAAAAAGCGGTCCTTTCGCAAAAGGGCTAGTCATTGCGCCGGGATTCCGTGAGCTCGCCGCGCGCCCTCCGACGCTTTTTGCTTAGAGACATCGAGATGCGACGCTATCGGAAATGGACTGCGACAGCGTACGGCTTTGCTTGGGATTGGAAGAATAATTGAAGGTTTTATTTGTATAGTTCTACTAAGAAATATGAGGGTATCTCATAGAGTTAAAGGTAAGGCAGAGGCTCTATCTGTAAATATGGATTCAATGGCACTTCACACCATGTACTTTTTGTTTGTGCGTTTCGTTAAGAACTTCGATAGAGTCCTCATTCATATTTATTATCCTATATTCAGAGTCATGTCAGGAGTGACATTGAATGATAGATTTATAAATAGTATGATAAGGCAAGGTTGCGGTTTGGAGGAAGTTGTAGTGACTAAGATTAAAAAGGCATGCTACGATGGTTTGAACATGTAATGGAGATGAATGAAATTAGAATATAGGTGAGGTGAAAGGGCGGAAATACAAATTATGAAATATATACATACATAACACGAAACTTATAAAAAAAAGTAAAATTTCCTCTTTCAAATATATGTGAACAAACAAACACACGTCCTTTGTAAAGGCGCTCTCACACTAACACACGTCGCGAGTGTATGCGCCACACAGGCGCTTGTATGGAGCGCTATGCGTCTATTAGCATTTTTAATTACCCATCGGGGCTTTGTCTCCTCACAAATGAACCGCCTGTCGATGCCGATTTAGATCCGAATAATCGATTAATGAATATCGATTTTTGCTATCGATTCAGCGATTCTGTTTTGTTACAGCGATTGAAACATTTTGGTTTAAGGTCAACGGAGGCGTGTTATTTTAACTTTTTAGCTTTATATAAATTGTCAATAACTACGGAATGTGTATATAAGTCGTGAAGCGTATGTATGTGTGCAATTGTCATTTACCGCGTGCTATAAATAGATCTTATTAAATGTATGTAGGTATGTGATTAATTTATTGGAAACTTTCGTAACGCCTTGTTTTTGACTTTGAGATGACTATATCTTGCATGCCAAAATTTCTAAGATACACACTTAAATCTCTGTCTTTCTGTAATAAATTAAAGACTGTTGACCACTTCAGATTGTCGACCCGTGTCTTATGTGTTACTGTTTCTGAATATCGACTAAATAGGTGTCTTTATTACGACTTTTAAGTCCTTTTGACGCCAGATAGTTATAACTTCACTCTCGACTTAATTTGAAAGGGATTTTGTCACAGAAGTACTTTGACCATGTCTCGACACAATGTTTTCTTTTGATTTCCGTAATGTTAGATACATCGGTGGATCATCTAATAACCTAGCATGAAAATAATTATGTAAACGTGAAGTAAGTACATATAACCACCATATACGTATGGAGCTCAATGAAACGTAAATGGATTACGTATAACAGTCGGAAAAAATAAAGATTCAAAATCTCAACTTACTCCTCTATAGGGACACAGACGTAATTTGTATGTATGTAAAATAATATACATGTACGCAATCAAACAAAACAAAACACTACAATTCCCTCAACCTACATACATGTAGAGTACCCGCCACATACGGTGGCAGTAGCCAAACTTGGAACTAAATTTGACGTTTCCGCCATTGCGTGTTATTTTGTATGAAAAGTAAATTTAGTATTACCAGCGTTGTGTTTTTTGCCCACTCTTTGTAATTTTTATGTTTGTTAAGGGTGATTATAATAAATTGATTTCCGGAGTTTCTTGTTAGTTCTTCTCCAAGCTAGGGTCTCCGCTGATCTAACCTCGGTAAAAAATATGTAAAGACAATGCTCAGTGCCATGTTTGAAATAATAGTTTTAAGAGATTCGCGATTTATACTCATGATATAAGATATAAGGGTGTGTATAAGATTGATTGCAGCTGTGGGAAATCCTATGTCGAACAGACTAAACGGTCTATTGCGGACAGAGTGAAGGAACACATAATATATGTAATATATAATAAGAAGGATAAGTCCCGTTAATTATTAATCATGTTTGAAATAGTATAATAAACATATTTTGACTTTGATATATTAATTTGTTTTATTTGAGTTTATAGCTCTGCAACCAAAGATCGTTACAAATGAAACCTATAATGTTTCGAGCCGTATGGCACAGTGAGTGCTAGTTTTGGCGTGTTTACTGGTAACACTGAATTACGCGACTGTGGCGACGCCTCCAACTGCCACCGTATGTGGCGCGATCTCTAGTATTTAATATTCCCGTTTTTTTATTTTCCACGTGTCGTTATAAAGACGGGGATACATCTAATTGGTCCTCGATCGAGCCAGTTTGACCATTTCAATTCCACATTATGCCAAATGACACGTTGCCTCGCAAAGAGTGCAATTTGGACCAGACTCCGAGTGAGATTATAGAGTACCGTCATATTAGCGGCGACACAAAATGACATAGTAAGATCGGGTCCCGGGATCAGTGTCTGGGGATGTGTAATGAAGTACCACCGAAAAGTTCTTTCCTGTAATTGTGTGTACATACACTCCTGGAGTATCATTTTAAAATTTGCTTTATTTTTGTTACTTAATTATAATTCCTGGTACAAAATGAGGACAAGAATATAATAAAATGTAGCTGTCGTATAATGTTTTTTAAGTAAAATTAGGAATGTTTTTAAAAAATATAACTATGAAAGAGCTACAGGCGTATCGCCTCATAACAGCAATTTTTATTTGTCCTGTCATTTAAAAGAAATGTCGTAAAGACTTTCTTTTGATTATCAAGACCAATATGACATAAGAATCACCCATTAATCCAATCACATAGTCGTTAATGAATAGTCATAAATTTTATCTTTAGTTCTATTCCACCCATAAAGGTTAAAAAGACGTATGTTGTATATAAAATCAACACGAAATAAGTAGTTACAAAGAAAATTCCTTGAATGAATAATATTTCAGCCTCTCAAATGTTTACTTATACTTCCTTCCATGTTTCTTTCACTAACATTGAGAACGGATTTGCATGACAATGCCAATTTTCATGCTAACACATGTAACACACTTACAGTTTGTCTTGAACTAGTAAATGACTTCATTTAGAATCACATTTTGTCAAAAGGAAAATGGATAAGGAAAAAAATTCTTTCAAGTTTTGATTAGAAGTAGGTATCGTAACTATGATTATTTTATGAGGAATGACGCTGAACTTAAACATAGTAATATGCATACGCTACAGGATTAATAGATTAATAACCTTTTAAAGGGAAGTCAGAGACTTGAGTTAACCTATCTAGATAAAAGAATTGTAATTTTATTGGAAAAAACAAGACGCATTACCATATAAAGAACTCTGATTTTTAGTTAAGTTACTGATCATGGTATTCGTAAATTTAATTGTAAATAACCTGTATGTAATAATATATACACCTACGTTAATGTTGCGTAAAATATAATACAAAAGCGTTATAATTCATAACCCTATATTATTAAATTTTGTTTTATATTTATAACCTTGACGACATCAGATTGATATTAAAAAACATTTTTGTCCTTTAAAAAGGCAATCAATTAAAACATTTTGGTCTTTGAAAAATATTACAACTTACCGGTAATAAGGGAAGGGCTGCGGCACATGCAAGTCCATGGGCATGGGTGGGCCATGGGCATGAGAATACTCATGCTGCATCATGCCATGCATGCCATGCCCCAGCATCGCGGCCCACGGCGAGGAAGCGAATCCACTCGGATGCTCCATTTCACACTACACTTTGCTACAATGTCCTAAGTACCACACATCACATTGTCAATTAATATTTAAAGTCAGTTTATACGCTACAACTCATGCTTATTGCGCAATTTTGAAACTCATGCCATTTGACGGGTATTTAAATTTCACATCGTTTGGAGTTGGAATAACTATGAACTCTTTACATGATTTGAGAAATATTGTTGTAATTCCCACACTAAAGCGACATTTACACTTTCACATTGTTTCTGATATTATTGTTCCACTTTTCCTTACTCTTTTTTACTGTAAACCCTATTTAATAAAACGGTAAATACAAATTGGTGTGATGATAATTTAAAGCTTAAATATTTGCTTAAATAAATTGATGAAAGAGTCAATTAGTTTAGTGTAAGTGAATTATTGACTAAGAAACATTATACCTTAGTAAATGAGTTTGTAATTGTGTAAGCTATCAAATATAATTCAATACCTTCCCATGCAAGATCTCTCTACGCCATTAAAATATTGGCATAGCAAGAGGTACTATGATTTCTCTCACTAACGAATGTACGTGACTCTTTCGAGCTCTATAATTGCACGTTTGCTTTGTAATTTATATGTGTCACTACGTAATGGAGAGTCATTGTTAATAGATTTTTATTATATATCAAGTGAATGTTTCGAAATAACATAAATAAAATGAAACACAAAAACTATTATTATATATAGGTTAGGGAATAATATTCATGCAACTTATCACAGGATTCCTCTTTAGTCAAATACTAATAGTTATAACCTATCTCTTTGAAAAATATGTGATTGAGAGAGAGTTTTAAAAGATAGAACATTAAACTAATATCTATTACTATATTGCGGAACATAACTTCCTTTAATATCATGACAAATATTATTAAAAAATAAATTGCCAACACAAGCCCACAAAATATACGTGCGTAAATTACGCCTATATGTACCACATTTTAAGTATGTGTATTCTTTGTAAATAGCTCAAAATCCTCGATTTTATTGCCCAATAGGTAAACCGATCTATTTGAGAGGCTCAAATAGTCAGCTGTGGCATCATCGAGGCAGCGGGTGTTAGTTTTTAATGCCCTGTTTGTTGTCCCCGTTTCTGAGTTTTGTTTGAACTTTGCATAAGTTTTTAACAAGTTTCGGAGTATTTAACACTGCGGCCGCTTTGTTCATAGTTTGCTCAAGCGAGTTTCTAATTGTCCAAGCGGATCATATTCTGCTACATAGAATGGCTATTAAAATCCATAATAATCCATAGACCAATAGATTAAGGGATGATCTGAACTAAATACCTATTAATAATGAGCAAAGATTGATCTTTGACTGATGACTGTAAAATTGTCATTCTTACAATGTATTAAATCTGTTGATGTAAAAATCTGTTGTATGGCCAAGCAAGGTTTGTTTTATATCATTGAATAGTTTCATGTAATGAATAATTATTAAAATCTAGTATATGAATTATTTGTATCTTATATACTACTACTACTACTTTTGAGTACCTATATATTTCTTGTAGTGTATATTTTTGTTTATCTGTATTTTAAGAGCTTATTATGTTTATACAAGTTCTAAGTTAAGTTAAGTATCTATAAAGTACTTGAAAACGAGTAGATTTTTTAGGTATTTTAAAAATACGAAAATTAAATTTTAAAGATCTAAATAGAGTTTGAACTCAAAAATATGTGAGTTAAATCACAATTAAAAACTGTGTTAAAATAAAATGATTCATTTATTTATCAATGAATAATAGTCCGCTATATATGTACGTGAATTTGTGATACCCGATGGGAATCATCAATAGCTATTCAGTACTACTTTGAAACAGTGATAAGAGTACAACTAACCATCATTAATAATTCAAAATTGATCGTATATAATAATTTATTTTTATCGTTATCTTCAAAACTCTTTACACTTCTGATTATGCAATTAATTCCATGGCTTCAACTCTACATTTAAAGGAATCATTATTGTGTTATTGTTTTGCCATACTATAATGAAAGTTATTACAAACTTATTTTACTGTACAGTTATCTTTTACAATGTTTTGCTTTATCTGCTAATTATTTAGCTAAGTTTTCGATACAAGTTAGCACAGTTATATCAAATGTTAATAGTTATAATAAGTTAAAAAAAATTAACTTAAAGTTTAAACAAACAGAAAAATTTATCGGAACTTTTAAAAATGCTATAATTAACACGAAAAAAACACAAATCAAAGTATAACATAAGTTTGTTCCAGCGTGATCATAAACAATCAGAAACTCCTATTTCAAATAAAAATCATTTGCAAAAATTTAATAACTATTCACCAAACCCTACTCTTTCATCAATCCATGTTCCAGCAATGCGTACCAACACATACATATCACCACACCAATTAAACACTGCACTGCCAAAACTTTCATAAAGCACAATCAAAAACAAGGAGTAACCGCGCGCAATGTCCCGAAACTGTCAAAAAAGCGCGCCAGAGCGTCCGGCGGCTGACGTTTGTCGATAGTGTCCCTCTCACACGTGTGCCAACTAGCAAGGTCCGCCGGTCATTGAGGCTTGGGAACCCGAGAGGCAGCCACAGTATACGCTAGCGCTCGGCGTGTGTGCGCTCGCGGCATACGAAACAAGCCACTCAGCCACATCTCATCCCTGTCGAATTTCCGAACGTGACGTCAAAAGTAATTGGGTTACTCCGTGACTGGAACGCGGATCACGTAGCGGGATGGGTGTGCTTCTAATTAGACTTGGAAACACACGTAATGCTGTAAGCTTTGACAGGCTTTGTTGAGGAAAAGAATTTGTCTATGCTTTTCTGTTATGCATAGATATTCATGATGTAATCGATTCTTGTCAATGATACCTTCGCAGATGCGAGTGAAGGCTAAGCTGTTTATATAAAAAAATAAGTGTAGGTATTTATAACTACTATATATGTAATTACGGAAGAATTGAACAAATTATAATAATTGTATTGTAATAATAAATAATCATGCTCATAGTTTTCATTAAATAAAACATTGCTCTGACCAACCAATTGTAATAAGACACGTCTCTTTGTAATTTTATTTCATTACTTTATTCAAGAATTAAATTAAATTGAACTGACGTCATTCACAAAATGGCGCTGAAATTTAATCTTATTCCAATTAATGGAAAATATTGACTTACCTACTTATCTTAACCTTATTGACATTTAAAACCCTTAGCCCAGGCATACGTGACGACATATACATTAATTCCCATGTAAACCAAACATGCTAATTTAAATTTTATTTTAAACAACGTTGACTGGCCAGCCCCGCAATTACGAGCTTGTTAAATAAATATCATAATTTTCCCTGACGATTTTATCGTAACATAATTTGCTTAATTTGAAAGGTTGTCGATAAAGACCATCCATAATTGACTTAATGCCCATCTCTAGTTAATTATTTATTAAAATGATTAGTTTTCGCTCCTTGTTAATCGAGGCAAGGGTTTGATGACATTATGCCATTAGCTTAGCTAATTGCTAAGAATAAAATGCTAAGTGAATCTAGAATACTCTTATAGAATGTATAATTCAATGAAATATTAGTATTCATCTATAATATTCTTTAATCGAACGCTAAATTGGCCTTAAGGAACAACCGGGGAAATAGAAGCTTTATTAGGCACTATTTGCACAATAAGTGATCAATCCTTTATTTATGTACAGATACCACCGTAGCCTCTGGCAAAAAACTAAACATGACATCGAGAGCCATGTTATGAAGAGAGAAGAATAAGAGTAAACCTATATCCGTAACAATTATGTTACGTATTGTACCAATAAAATTCACAAGCTTAGTAGCAATCTTTAATAGAATTGCGGTTTAGAGGTAATTCATAAAAAGACTCTTTGTACCCTCTCAGTGCTAAAACTTTAGTAAGACTAGTTTAATAGACCTTTCTAACTATAATGTAATATAAATAATATTAGAAATGGTTTTAGTACCTTCCTTAGTTATATTAAAGTATATAAGATATTCAATGGAATATTTATAGTTTGTCATTAAAGTGGACTTTTAATCCGATATGCCTTTACCTCAGGTTTTTATTTCTCAATAGTATGTCTACCCTTCAAAGTAGTTATTACGGATGTCATTTATGCTTTTCTTTAAGTGAATTCTACTTAAGAGGTACGTGGTAAAGAAAGCGAGAAAGGGTTTATGCTAATAAAGGAAAAAGGGGTGACCATATTATAGTGACTCCTAAATCTTACAATTTATTGTTAAGTGAAGGGTGTGAATCCAGTAATATACGTCACTAAAACTATAGACGTACTATCTATATCTTGCATATAAGTTTATTTCGTGATGGAGTTAATATAACTACCGGAATTATGACGGTATTCAAAGGGAATAGTTTATGATATGTTAGGAGCTTATCACCCAATAGATATGAGTTTAGTTGCCTTCAAAAATATGCGGAAGAAAAACAATTAGTTGGCGTTATATTTCAATACAGATTAGGTAAATACTAACACGAAGTTGACGATAAAACGACGAAATCCTTAAATCTATAGGCATTATTTATTATTTATAACGTAGATACATAAATAATTGTTTTTCATTACAATATTTTTTTTTTTTTTAATATACACATATAGAGTACCCGCCACATACGGTGGCAGTAGCCAAACTTGGAACTAAATTTGACGTTTCCGCCATTGCGTGTTATTTTGTATGAAAAGTAAATTTAGTATTACCAGCGTTGTGTTTTTTGCCCACTCTTTGTAATTTTTATGTTTGTTAAGGGTGATTATAATAAATTGATTTCCGGAGTTTCTTGTTAGTTCTTCTCCAAGCTAGGGTCTCCGCTGATCTAACCTCGGTAAAAAATATGTAAAGACAATGCTCAGTGCCATGTTTGAAATAATAGTTTTAAGAGATTCGCGATTTATACTCATGATATAAGATATAAGGGTGTGTATAAGATTGATTGCAGCTGTGGGAAATCCTATGTCGAACAGACTAAACGGTCTATTGCGGACAGAGTGAAGGAACACATAATATATGTAATATATAATAAGAAGGATAAGTCCCGTTAATTATTAATCATGTTTGAAATAGTATAATAAACATATTTTGACTTTGATATATTAATTTGTTTTATTTGAGTTTATAGCTCTGCAACCAAAGATCGTTACAAATGAAACCTATAATGTTTCGAGCCGTATGGCACAGTGAGTGCTAGTTTTGGCGTGTTTACTGGTAACACTGAATTACGCGACTGTGGCGACGCCTCCAACTGCCACCGTATGTGGCGCGATCTCTAATCAATAGCTAAAGGTTCCACCAATTGTATCAATGACACGATACGTTTATAATTTCATAAATAACTCTACATTCCACCCCAACATGCCCAATCATTACTATAAAATAGCATTTACAAACTATAAACCAAAATTTAACATACCCTCAAAACTAATAAAATCAATCACAAATAAACCTCAAACTTCTATTCCACTCTACCTCTACAAGAACGATAGAGACAGACATATCGTATGACGTTTCCTCATCCTGCCTTCTGATTGGTCGATGAACACGTTCGGTAGGCGGTGGGCGACCCTGATTGGTCGGATGGGCGTGGCTTGAAGCTAACGTGTGAATTCTAGGTCAGATATTTAATAAATTGAGTTAAAGGTTCTATAGGAACTTGCTACACCTGCGATGTGTTATTTCGTAGATTCGTAGCACCGTACATGTTTACGTAGCATAGATTTTAGCTGAGAAACCGTAGGTTGAATAATTTGTTCTTTACGGGATACAAATAATTTCTTGTAAGTTAAGTTCTTGTTGCTTAGGTCAGATTCAAGTCTCTATAGGATATCTCTTTATAGGTTTTTTTATTTTATTTTAGTATTCATGCATATAATATGTAATATAATTTCAATATGGCGTTTACCATTAAAAACACGTTATTAGATTGCCATATCACATTTTATAATTTAGTATATCAATGAATAGCAGATTTACAAAACGCACGGCAATAATGGAAGTCATTAAATTAGGTAGGACCTGTCTCGGACAAATTAAATAAATTAGATACTAGAGACAAATAACATTTGGGAAAAAAACAAGAGTTTAATAGGAGGCATTCTATCTAGCAACCTAGATAAATTCCAATTCCATATTAATTCCTTCTCAACCCCATTTATAATGCTAGAGATGCCAAAATTTATATACCCTTATATCTTACGACATACCCGTGACCGCATTTAACACGACGAGGTTTATTTTTATTAACTTTTAATCATATACATATTTATAATTACATATATTTCAATTTACTCCTGCAACTCATTCATTTGGTCTTTGCTTCAAACGAATGTTTCTGACAGGAGCGGAATTGCAAACATTCGTCGGAATAAACCGAGTCGAGAGTATCGATCTTTAGTACGTAACCTGAATACCTAATGCACATCACTCGCTTCCCTTTACCTTTTCGCTCTTATTACAAAGGGTTAGGGTTGAATTTGGAATTTGAATTTGTGTGGATGTTTTTTGATAGTGCTGGATTAGATATATCGATTCCACTTCTTCAATATCAAGGTTTCAAGACGAGTAATAGGGTATGTAAGAAGTATTTTTAATGTTTTAGGTTTTTAATTAAGTTTCATTTTTAATAAATAGGGATTCGTGATACCGTACTCTTCTGAAGGAAGAATATAATATGGGCATGATGTGTATGTATTTCTACGTCTATATAGTCTTTAGTTTAATTAAAGACTTACCAATATAGACTTATTCATATAAACTATCAAGTCAATCCTATTAAGTTCAGGTCGCGGAGCTAGTCATTCTACGGCTACCTTGTACCTACATGTTGGCCAGATAGTCAGTACTCAATGTGAAAGATGATAAGCCGTGTCGCCATACACTAGCACTTGGCCCTTACTCCACTAATTCATATTGGCCACAATATTACTTCAATGTCGATATTGTGGCACTTCAATGGCCGTAATTTGACACTTTTCGCACTCCACTAACAAATTTTGGCCACTGAAGCGCTATCGAAATACTTCTGCGTCTGACGTACAAAAAAGTTACTCCACTAATCAAACGTGCCTCAATATTAGTTCAATAGCCTTCATTTTGGTACTCTACTATTGTTTTGACAGCTTTCTTTGCGCCTATGGTCAATATCTAATGTACACTCACACACTCAGTTAGTAGTTCTAGTTTCAATTAAAAACATAAAATATTTTTTCTGTTTTAATTTACGTTATAAACTTAAAACTTTTAACTGCTAAATCAATATGCATTAATTGACATTGCTGCATTGTCAGTGCAAACAGTTTTTTAAATTGTTTTAATCCATAGACAATAATTTCTGTACTTTGAGTGGCCACTGAAGTGCCATTGACTCGCTATTATGGCGCTAATGTGGCTGTCAAAATATTAGCAAAGTGCCACTTTTACGGCCGAGACGCAGAATTATCGCTATAGCGATGTAGTTGAGTGGCTGTCAAAGTTAATTAGTGGAGTAAGGGCCCTGATTATTACCTGTTCGGGGTACAAGTAGGTTTCTTAACGATGTTTTCCCTCACTGTGTTTCTTCACGATGTATTCGGTGCACAACGCAAATGTATTTTCTTTGCGAAAATGTACATAGTTAATCAGAAAACTTCATTTTTTATCTTGAATCAACTGATTTAATAACACCCTAAACTAGAAATATACATACGTACACATCACGCCCGTTTCCTTTAGAGCGGTAGGAAGAGATCACGGATCCCCATCTGTCCCGATCCTAACAACACGATCACGTTCGCTTCATTAACACTCATACATCTCCTGATACACACTCCTTCTAATATAATGTTCGAATTGTAGTCTTGTTGTTAAGACTGTTATAAGTTAAATTTTGTAACATAATAATTATTACTTTCATTTCTCACAATGTTTCATCTCAACCAGTACTACCGAATACTAAACCTTAGGGAGAGTGTGTTGTGTTCGTAATTAAAAATAGTCACAAATCTATTAAAAAATTGGAGACGCCGGGGATCGAACCCGGGGCCTTTCACATGCAAAGCGAACGCTCTACCACTGAGCTACGTACCCTCTTAACAAGTACACTATAATTTGTAATCATTTAATCGAACGAAATCGGTGACTCATTACCTTTCACTAACAAACAACAATGTACGAGTATTCATGCTACGTGGGTATATATACTCAGTACTTATAATCTTAACCAGCATACCTAAATCATATCTAGAACCTAATATATGATTCTAGTCTGGAACATCAATAGAATGCTAATTAACTGCCTGTCCTACCAGATTATCATAGAAGAGGACTAAAAGGCTAGAGGTTTATTGAATCCGTTGTGAATGGGCTATCTGTGGGATGTTTCTCTCATGACACCAATAGTACATATTAATGGTATTTCAACCCTGATAGCAATGCCACTGATATAAGAATACTATGCTAGGTATAATAACGTGATCTAGGAAATATTTTTGATGTATTGTTGCTCCTAAAAAGGACAGAATGACGGATGTGTGTGTGTGTATATTTTTATCGGTCGCTAAGTCATCGCAGTCAACAATAGCATTATATAATAATACGAACTCTAAGTATGTCATATAAAGTTTAAGCTAATTACAGTGCACATTCGAATTAAAATGGTATTGGAGACGCCGGGGATCGAACCCGGGGCCTTTCACATGCAAAGCGAACGCTCTACCACTGAGCTACGTCCCCTGATGATGATTACGTGTTATTTTCGGTACATATGCAATTATTTCTTTAATAATTGTGTTTGTTTAAGGTGCCGTTGAAAAAATAACAATTGATAATTAATGAACAATGTTTGCTCATTATAAATCTATTGTAATTGTTACGAAGTAGTCAATTCTGATGAATTTTTTTATAAACTTATTATTATTTATTTTTAAGTACTGTCTATTTAGTCAACATGAGAGTTCTAGGTGGCCATATAATTACAAAATTCACAATAATGGTGCGGGACACCTTAGCCTCTGTTTACCCCGTAGGGACAATGGCCGTAAAAATCTTTGTTTTGTTTACACTTGAGACTTATGAATTAAAAATATACAGCTTAAACTCTGACTACCCCGCAAGGCTCAATAGCCGTGAAAATATTTGTTTTGCTTTATATACCTAAGAATTATGAATTAAAAATTGTTTCAAAGACAGTTTCTTGACTGTGTTACTGATGGTGTAATTGCTCCTAAGAAGGTTTATTCACTGTACTTATTAGTGGTGTCATATTGATAATCCACTACAAATGCTTAATAAGGTTATATTATAGCAAAACCTAATATATGAAAATTGCATCTCTACAATGCTAACAGGACCGACAATTTTAAATACCACTTCAATTGATACTTATGTTTGTACCCCTCTTAAGTCCTGATTAGACAAACACAAAAAACAACCCATTAAACAGCCTTTAACAGCCATTTACGTGAACTATGCGCAGCTTTAGAATAAATAATTATGCTCTAATCGACTGATAGAGCACTTAGGACGATGTAAAAACGAACCGATCCAGACTACTTAGCCCTTATAAGGCTATTTCTGTAAGTTACAAAAAGGCGTCTTTTAATTAAAATATTTGTTTTCACACTTCGAAGACGATTTGTGGTTGACACTGTTGAGTGATTGATGTCCAGAGACAAGGTAAGGTGGATGGAATGAAAGTTTAGTTGGGAGGTTTTTTTTACGTTTAAGGCACTGTTATTAATACTACTTAATATTACTTCGTTCTTTCTTTACATACTTACTTATTGCTATTGTTTATAGGGTTTTATGAAATATTAATGTAGCAATATTTCTAAACTATACAATATAAAAAATCTTTAATTGGCGATGAATTGAATCTGACTGTGTTGGAAATATGAAATTATGCTTTATTCTCTAGAAGTCAGGTATAATAGAACAAGGTTATTTATTTCCGACATATAATAAAAGAAAGAGACGATTAAAAGACTAAGATATTTTATACCAATAAGTTAGCTATAAATGCTGGAAATTAATTATTTTTTTCTTAAACAATGATTAAATGTGTCTAATGATTGTTCGGGAGGTTTGAATCACCATTGTATCTACAGAAGGTTTTTGCATATCCTGAGAAGGACGTCAATATATGTAAATGAGTCCACTTTTCTTCCATTGGGGCTGAGTCCATTGCCGTTCACAAATACTGCCTTTCACTTATAATGTACAAAGAGATATTTAGGGTCCCTTACATTATTTTCTCTGAAACTAAAAACATTTGATCACTTTGACTGTCATTCATATACGTAGTTACGTTATTTCCATAACACGTGTTTGCTTAACTTCATTGTTCTAACAAGAATAAGTGAGTCAAAGCGTCCGTTGAATCTAGATATTAATAAATATAAAATAAGCTCATAACTCGATAAATGTGACTTAATTACCAAATCACCTAGGAAGTAAATATACATATAACAACAACCCCTGTCACTATAAGATTCCCATTCGTTATCACTAAGAAGTGTGCCTACTTTTTCTATAGCCTAACATAAAGTAGCACGAGACTATAATAAATACAGATAGGCCAATAAATCGCGTGTATCTTTCCATCAGACCAGGCCGTATGTCACAACAATTACGAGTCCTCATTAATCAGCAGTGGAGATTTTTTCTCGGTGTAATTAGTCCGCCATTACGTCCTACACTTAACACTCTGCTTTTGTCTCGAAACTTGTCCCCAACCGCGTTTCATATTTTCCTCGCATTGCTTGTCATTGTTTGGTTTTTTTCCCAGCGCAGGCAAAGGAACACCGAGGTTCAGGCACGCCGGCCATTCCGCCGATCCGCCGATCGATCCCGCATCGATCCAAAGGAATTTCATACCATTGTACTAACATGTCATATACACACTGTAATTGTATATAATTGGTTATTCTCGAGAACAATAAACTTAAATTACGTATCGAGTGAAATAATTACTGTTCTCG
The DNA here is from genome assembly GCA_030578115.1 of Leucoptera coffeella. Taxonomy (NCBI): domain Eukaryota; kingdom Metazoa; phylum Arthropoda; class Insecta; order Lepidoptera; family Lyonetiidae; genus Leucoptera; species Leucoptera coffeella. The sequence goes on along the minus strand of JAMBLF010000456.1, from coordinate 96,001 downwards.
TTTTTATCGTGGCTCCGATGTATCGATATAAAATCGCTTTGTTGCTCGCCGAATCGGGGGATTTTTGTGCTTTTTGTTTTCCTCGGTACAATGTCGTCTGGGCCAGTAATGCTGTTCGTAACGACGGACTAGTAGTTAATCGGACTCGGGAATGTCACTGCACTAGTGAATATCGGGAAATCGGAATAGTTCATTAAACGTCTGCTAACTCATTAACAGCTAAACTCAGAGAAACAATTTCGCTGGGATATGTTAAGTAAGTCATTATAACTTATATGTTAGTCTTCTTCTAGGTAGAATCTAGATCTTCAGAAATTATTAATCTTCTGATTGCATAATGTAGTCAGAATATTGTATTTAATAGCTTGTGATAAAGAATAGATAGATAAAGAATAAGAAAAAAAAAAGAAGAAATAGAATATAAAGAATACTTATAGGTATATATTTTTTAATTATGTAGATCTTCAATACATAATACCGATCAAGGTTATCATTTAGGATCGCTTATTCATAGTATAATAACGATGAAGTAATCTTTAAAAAATTCATTAGCATTAAATCCTACATTAAGGAGACGATAGAACGAATATTAGAAGGTTAGTAAAATGTAAAATGCACTATTCTACTTGAATGTCTTAAAAAGCTAGTATTTCAGGGCAGATAACTTTATTGTACTAATACCTACCTTTCAATGTTCATAATATTAGTTGAACAAGCAAATCTTGAACTACTCCGCAAAATATTCAATTTTATACAGACATATTTAAAAATAACACCAAAACATTTCATTAATTTCTTCTCAATTCCCAAGAATACTTACTTTCACAAAGAAATGCCCAATCAATTTAGACTTTCTCCTGATCTCATAAAAAATGGCAGCGGGCACTCTGTCTCACCCTCTCGCTAATGTGGGGATTATAGTTTTGATTTACGACGTGTGTAGGGCGGAAGCCTGAGCTGCAGGACGCCATTAGCTACTGACCGACGGATGAAAAGGGGCCACGAAAAACGCTATGTAAAAGCGTTACGCGAAGATCATAGAGGCACTAATGTTTTTTTCGTATAAGGTTTTTAAAAATATATACCAACCATTGTCAAACGTTCTATTTAGGAATCATGACGATGATAGATGATATTAGGATGTACGATTTATATTACTTGAGAGTTGAACCACTTAAATAGGGGCCCTATTTAATGTATATAAACAGCGTAGTAATAAATAAGTACGATAGTAAAATTTGTTCGGCAGTACCGTATAAGTACTCTATATCTGAAATAAGTCGCCTATATCACAGTGTTACTTATACAACGTGAATCAAACTTACCTCCCTGTCTGAGCAAGATTATTATAAGAAATATGATATATTAATATACGGTAAAGGAAAACATCGTGAGAAAACCTACCTGTTCCCAGAACAGGTAATAGTTAGTGCTTGTAAATGGCGACATGGCTTACCACTTGTCACATTGAGTACTGACTATCTGGTCGATACGTGGGTTCGAGGTGGCCATAGAATTACTACCTTCGCAATTGCGCAGATGGACACCTGAGCCTCTGAATACTATTAATGGTCGTGAACGCGTTAGTCTTTTGTAATATAACCCAAGATTCTGACCAACCTTTAATTTTTAACAACCTTTATCTTTTTATTTATATATATAGTAGTAGTAGTATTTTAATATATATATACATTAAAATCTCTATTTATTATTAGTAGAATAAAAACAAATTAATTATCTTCATATCCGCGTATTTCATAGCCCCTCCCTGCCGTGGTCTGCAACACACATGTCTCAACAATTGTATCGCACTTAGTTGTCTCTCTTTTTAATAAATGTTGGCAAAAACTGCCCACTCTACGCGACTCTGCTCTCCCACAGTTTTTACTTCATGTCGCAAGATAGTAATCAATATGGGTCTTTAATGAACTTGTTAAGATTCTATGAAGCCAACATTTAATGGTTTATTCTATGAAGCGAAAAATCCCGTGGATTTTGAAGATGTATCTAAGTGATATGTTAAACATTAATTGTTACAATTGTTAACATCCATAAATGCTGCTTTCATACATACATAAATGCATATGACTTGTGTATACACATTCTCTTTTATATTGTGCCGGGGTAACAAGAGGCTTGAATGCTCATCTCCGCAATTTTGTTTGCATGACAGGTATGGACCACTCGAAGCCCGAATATGAATATATAATATGTTGGTTTCAGAATCTATAATAGGTTTTTCATAGCTCTAATTAACCTTGGCCGGGATAAAACTTATTTTTAGTTATGGAACTATATTTATTAATACCACGTCGCTTAAATTATAAGTTTTATGAGTTCTTATACGTGATTGTGAATATAGACACGTTTTTCTGATTTTGTAAACTGTCAAAACAGCCTATCATTCCAGCCATATCATACCCTTCCTTTAAGCAGCAGTGGTCCGCAACCCAGTTCTTAAGTCAATACATACATCAAAAACACCTTTGTTAGTAACGCTGTCCGCTTCTTATGACTCCTGCCCATTGTTTGGTGATTTCCTCTCTTTTTGCATCCACTGCAAATTGGTGCCAATTTTGAATGGAATTGAACGATATATTTTGTGCAGAAATTGAATTGATTATGATCTCGAACTCGGAGATTTAAGCTCAAAGCTTACTATATAATAATAAAAAGGCAGTGTGTATACACAAGTCGTGAAGCGTATGTTTGTATACATACATAACATACGCATCGTGCGTTCATTCCAAAAAACTACTGAATATACGTTAAATAGGGTATACTATACTATACATCTTTACTATTACACGAGTATTAAATTAACTTACCAAGGGGCTAGTTCAATAAAGTGTCATAGTTGAATATAGTGTCATAGTGTCCTACAATATTATACATATAATAACAATATTATATTATACAAGTACACGTATCCCCATAAGAATATACAGAGATCAAGTATAAACTTTTTTCCTCATCCTGACAAATAACATTCTCTTAATTGTCATTTATACACCTTGAGACCTTGTTATAAACACTCGGCGGTTATAGGTGCTTCTAACATCACTCTTTTTCCTTATGTTGCTTACTACTTAAATAACAGACCAAGCAGAAACGTAGCTAGTTATCTTCTATTACGTCCCAGACTAGCACAGAACATAGTTCCTACAAAAGACAAATGCGTTCACGACCATTAACCCTTGCGGGGTAGTCAGAGGTTAAGGTATCCATCTCCGCAATCGTGAAGGTAGCAATTTTATGGCTACCTCGAAGCCACGTGTTGACCAGATAGTTAGTACTCAAACTGACAGGTGGTAAGCCATGTCGCCATTTACAAACACTATTATTACCTGTTCAGGGAAGTAGGTTTCCTCACGATGTTTTCCCTCAAAGTCCTTCGTAATTATCTCTGGGGCAATATCTTTTTAGTATGCCCCTTGCGTTTGGGAACTAGGAGGGTGCTAAATGAGGGACTAGCTATTTTTATGACCCATCTCGAGACGTTAATGGGGGATTAAAGTACAGGGGGTGGGCAGAGTTCAGGGGAACGAGTTTAAAGTAGTTTTTATGCGTCTTAGGTGGAAGTTTATATGGATAATCGATAAGGTTATTGAAGAAAATAATTGATAAATGGAACATACTAATAGAGGTTTCATTAATAGGAAGGCTAAAAGTAAGTAGAAGAGTTACCGAGATTCTGTCTACCCCGAAAGGGAATAAAGAACATTAATGTAGATGTTACATGAATTGTAGTGGTTTTTGTTTTTTTAGTATGTTTATGTACATATGTTACATCTAATCAAGCATATAATATTGCGGTTGTAATGTCATTTGGCACATTGGTGATAGGTTGCTAGCCCGTCTTCTAATAGGTTATATCTACCCCATCTCTCTTAGTCACTTGACTATGGGCACTCAAGCCTGACAACCCCACAAAAAAAAAAGTTTGAATGCATACACAAGTCGTGAAGCGTATATTTTTTTGTTTTTTTTAATTACCTCCCACTATAAGGAAGAACGGCAGCTAGTTAGCTGTTCTTACATCCCAGACTAGCACGAGACAAGTTATACATAAATAAATATACAGTACAGTACAGAACATAAATAAATATACAAATATATGGGGCTTGGCACTGTATCTGCGGGTACAGGGTTCAAATCCCACTTGAGCATGTACCAATGGAAATGAATTTTAATGAGTTTCTATGTATATTTTCGTAATAAAAACACATTTACGAAATGCATCGAATTATACGGTGAGGGAAAACATCGTGAGGAAACCTACCTGTTCGTCGAACAGGTAATAGTTAGTGCTTGTAAATGGCGACATGGCTGACCACCTGTCACATTGAGTACTGTCTATCTGGTTAACACGTGGGTTCGAGGTGTCCATAGAATTACTACCTTCGCAATTGCGGAGATGGAAACCTGAACCTCTGACTATCCCACAAGGGTTAATGGTCGTGAATGCGTTTTTTTTTTGTTTTTCTGTTTATTAACACGACGTTTTATTATATAAAAACTTACGCGATAAGTCCCGTTAGTTATTAATCATGAGTATAAATCGCGAATCTCTTAAAACTATAATAAATATACGGTCCAAATAAACCTTCTGTTTATCGATTTTCGTACAGTAAATAACCAGCTGGCTCCCTGTATACCCCATATAGCATTGTAGGCACGATGTTAACTCCGGTCACGTAGAGGTCCCCGGATCGATTCCCGTACGTGGCACGGCCGTTCAAACGTACTGGTATTTACTCGTACTGGTATTTACTCGTACTGCACGAGTATTTATCCTGTGGGTAATAGTGGGTTCATGGTAAATAGGAGGCTGGTAAATAACATGCATTCACGACCGTAAAATGTTTTTGGGGTAGTCAGAGGTTGAGCGTAATAGATGGTAAATAAGTGTTTTAAGATGTAGGGATGGATAAGGTAAAGATTGTTAAAGAGTTTAATTATTTTTTTTAAGATTTACTAATTTTAATGACAACTTTTCATGTGGAAATGTTTTTTTTTTTAATAAGTGATTTTATGATCCTTATGTTGAATAAAAAGCATTTCATTTCATTGGTTGAGTGACTAACTGGTATATATGTATATTTAATTCTAAGTGGCTTGGTTCTAAATACCCTAAAAGGCATTAAAGTCGTGTAGCTTATATTATCTATTTTATTTCAATGTACCGAAAGTAATTGTTACAAAAGACGTAACGAAAATATTTTAGCAATCTTTTACTACGATAACAGTATTACAGTAACATTTAAAACTATCTTCAGTGTTTCATTGAACACTCACATTTCTGTCTTCCCAATTATAAAATAAGTATTTTTTCTCCAATAGATTCAAAAGCTCTTTTGACCTGAAAGTTTGATACCTCGAAAAGGATCAAAGGACGTAAATGTATTTTAATAATATAACAAAATTAGTTATAGATGATATATTTATCTAACCGTAGTTATAATTTTTTTTTTCCACCTACAATAAGCATTTTTTGTGATTATACTATTTGATGGACTTACAACCTTTCACTAACACCCTACACAAACCATCTATTCAACCTTTACACTGCTACTCCACCCATCATAGACTTCATACTACCATACAAAAACTATACAGGATGGAGGTGTAAATTCAAAATATTCCTTTTCAGGTGGAAAAGTCGCTTTTACGTGGCGTATGGCTGCACAAAGGAACGTGGATCGGAGTCTGGGGCGCAATGCTATAGATCTATAGATGAGACTATAATTTCAACTATTGTACTATGTTATTATGGCATTTAAATAGAACATTTGTGAGAGGTTGCTAGCCTATCACCCATATGATTCCTGTAACTATTAGGATAAGATAAGAAAGTAGCTAGTAAACATTCTTTTTATGTCGCACTATCTGCTTGCATCGTATTTATATCCAGATCCAGATATGTTATTGTGGCTAATTATTTCTTATTTTACTATATAAAATGAGATTCGTATTGGAGACGCGGGGGATCGAACCCCGGGCCTTTCACATGCAAAGCGAACGCTCTACCACTGAGCTACGTCCCCTGATGACAATATCACTAAAATAATAACCTACAGGCATGACTATACTTTTACACACCTGAATAAACTAAATGAATACATATACCTACCTTAATTAAATTGCACTCTAAGTTTATGTTTGTAAAATTAATGTATTCATATAATATAATAATATAATGAACGAAAAGTTTAATATAATAAATCCTTGTATAGAACCTTTCGTCACAAACCTAATGTAGAGCAAAATATGAGAAAATTTAAAGCTTCCAATATTCAGGGATGCCAGATAATCACTTAACAATTATATCTAAATAAACAGTAAATTCAATAACCTCTTAAGTCATGCCGGAAATATTCTTATATACCTCTAACTAGCTGAGTACATTCTTATAAATTACCAAATCAATGCGGTTGAAACTAATGAAAGGTAATAGTTGTTTTGTAATCATTGATATCAGGGGACGTAGCTCAGTGGTAGAGCGTTCGCTTTGCATGTGAAAGGCCCCGGGTTCGATCCCCGGCGTCTCCAATTCATTTGTACTTTTATAAAGCATAAGAAGACATAATTAGCTACTGTTTGTTGATGGCGATATGGCTTACCACCTCGGCAATAGTAGAGATGGAGACCTGAACCTCTGACTACCCTGCAAGGGTTGAAAGCATTCGGCTTATATGTATTTGTTAGATCATAGGCTTAAATAGCTTCTATACCTACTTCTGTACACTCTAGTATTTAGTGATAATTAACTATAGATGTATGGGATTGTAGTTTATCCTATTGGATTGACAATGGTGAGACTTCTGTTTCTTCAAAAGCTATTTACCCTCATTGTAAATGGCGACACATGGCTTACCACCTGGTTCATTGAGTACTGACTTTCTAGTCAACACGTGGGTAGGAGGTCATAGCATAACTTGAATTGAAGGCAAAAATATATGAGTGTATTTATATTCAAACTAAAATAACTTTCAGATAAATCGCCAAGAATCGTTATGTTAAGCAACATTTCCACTCGAGATCACATGTAAAATGTTAAAGACAAGAATAAAAAAAAACTTTGTTTATACTAACAAGCTTTTCTCCAAATACTTAAGAACCTGAAATCCCTTAATCATATTTCATAAGAATCTATGGAGAACTAAATTGATTACTTTATTTTCCTTTTCAGTGTTTTCATTCTTTCTTTAATACTCTAACACAGGTGTTTTATTCTCTACTACCAGCCCCATCTATCGTTTACTCCCCTGCGTTCCCACCGAGAGGGTAGTCACGTAGCCTCTACGTGATCGGCATGGCAGGGGCCTTATAAAACAGGGCGCTCAGGCTCTAATAAAATGTAGCTTCCTCTATAACTATAAGTGCTTATATAATACCCGGCTGGAGGAATTTGTTTTAGTACCATGGTGGTTCAATCCCTTTCGGGGTGTTCAAAACCTTGGAGATTTAGTATCTGTTAAGTGTTAGCTCACTATTTAGCATTAATATTGGGGTTGTGATGTCATATGGAACATTGGTGACAGATAGCTAGCATCTCGTCTAATTGATTCCATTTACCCCTAGTCTGCTAGTCGCTTTCTATGACATGTCGGGAAGAATGGTAACTGGTTAGCATTCTTTTTATGTGTCAGACTAGCACGGGACATACTGGCTGGTTAAAAGCCAAAAGAAAGTAAGTTGTCAGCTTCATGAGTAAGTATGTCTTAGAAAGACTATTTGGTTATAATTATTTTACACACATGCGTAGCACTTTACTTTGAAAATAGAACAATTGAAAATTAATGAACAATGTTTGCTTGTTATCATTGGATTGTTTGAGATCAATTCTGATAAAATTACCATTATTTGTTTAATTACATAACATACGCTTCACGACTTGTGTATACATACTGACTTTTTTATTGCGTCAGAGTAGTCAGAAGTTTAAGTACCCCTCTCCGAAATATCAAACAAACCCCGCGTAACACTATATAGATAGACAGCACCCAACGTGATAGGTACTGACCCATATCACCGTATACAGGCTCGGGGTATTACCTATCCCGAGGGATAGTCAGGTTTCCTCACGATGTTTTCCCTCACCGTTTACAGGCATCTGATTATTTAATTAGTGATTAAATAAATTAGGGACTAATTCCCAGCTTCTTCGAAAATCTTTGTTTTAGTGTACATGTTTGTAGGGAAAATAGCATCTGGTTATATTTAGTAAGTGGAAAATAAGATAGGGGTTAGTAAAACTTTTTCGATTAGTTAGTCTAGCCACTTACTCGTATATTACGAATTTCATCTGATGTTAGATAACCTGCAACCAGATCGACTAAGGAAAAAAAGAAACGGAACCGTTTGTTCTGTTCACTCCTTGGGGTTTATATAAGTATTGTATGTTACAAGTAAAGGTAAAATTATAAGTCGCAAATCCTACACCATTAGAAGGAGAACAGATAAATCTGAGTCATAGCACACACTATGATATAGTACCTACCTATAGTATATTCGCATTAAGAAAATAGTGACGTCATCATGACTCCACGATTTGACCAACGAGACGTGACAACGGTTGTCCGCCATTGGTCAAAGAGACTTGTTTTCTCATTATCTAAAGTTTTATTGGTCAGTTTACTTTTGTAAATCATGACGTCACTATTTACTTAACTCGAATAGACTATAGTTCAATTTGTTTCACTATCGTCGACAAAAAATTGGAGACGCCGGGGATCGAACCCGGGGCCTTTCACATGCAAAGCGAACGCTCTACCACTGAGCTACGTCCCCTGTTGATTTAAACAGTGTAATTCATAATCATTTCATCATAATATATCATTGACTCATACTTTTATTGTATGTAACTAGTACCCTGAGTTCCTACTAAATCTCGCTTGATAGAGGACTTTAGTCTGGCACTTAAATAGAATGCTAATTAGCTGCCTTTCTAATCAGCTTGTCATAGAATACGGCTAAAGGAATATAGGTAATAATAATGGTTAAAGGATTAAGGAATCTATTGCTCATCGGTTAGCATTCATAATAATTCTATTACAACTCTGTTAGTAATGCTAACGATGAATGAGGTAATGTTTCCGATGTTCTGTTACACCAATAGGGATATAATGAACGATGTAAGTGTATCCATATAGGTTTCTATAGCTTACACCCTACAATTTGCATTGTATAAGATTCCGAAAACTGAGAACGGTGTATAGCTAATTAATGTACATATTCGTTGAAAAATAGTATTGGAGACGCCGGGGATCGAACCCGGGGCCTTTCACATGCAAAGCGAACGCTCTACCACTGAGCTACGTCCCCTGTTGGTAATTGTATTGAAATTACAACTCACTTAATATTGTTCTACAGTGTAATCTTAAGTGTAAGTAAACATACTCGTACACAATAAGACAATGGGAAAAAATAAACATATGCATCACGACTGCTATATTTTGGCGCATAATCCTTGCTGTGTGCACCATAATTGCATAAGTCTTTTATAATATAAGTCATATTGCATAATTTAAAGTCACTAAGTAGTTTTGGAATCAGGTACACTGAAACTTTGACCTTATCAATTGAGGAACACTTATATATATATTTTTACTATATGAGACCGGGTCGTATCACGATTAAAAAAAATAAAGATAAACATACTTTATTAGATTACAGTTATAATAGATTTATATGGTGATAGTTCAGTTCTGGGACGTAAAAAGAACAGCTGTCATTCTTATTCTCTTGTCTTCCGGCATGTCGTAACAGGCGACTAAGGTACTAGGGGTACACGTAATCTATTGGGCACTGGGCTAGCAACCTGTCGCCAAAGTTCCATTATCCAACATTTATGCTAAATTGCAGCCTATGAGATTGATAGACTTTAGTGAAAATTATGTATTTGAACAGCGCAGATGTATTAATGAACGAACTTTTATAATACTGTTACATGATTATGTATGAAATAACATCAGGGGACGTAGCTCAGTGGTAGAGCGTTCGCTTTGCATGTGAAAGGCCCCGGGTTCGATCCCCGGCGTCTCCAATACATTTTTAAACGAATATGTACTTTAATTAGCTATAGAAAATTACATAATCTGAAGTGTACAGGTAATAGCATCATAGACATGTTTATTGTCCTCATCAATTATGGTTACTACATACATACATATATGCACGCCTCTATGTCCCTAGCGGGATAGGCAGACACTATCTAGCTGCCTGTAACGATCGTGACGAATCTCTCTCTCTTCACTGACACCCATTAACCTTCTCTTACATGCTGGTCTGTTCTTCACGCTACGTTATTACGGTTACTGATCATCACACACAAATTAAATATAACGCAATAACTATTACGTTATGTCGTGAAAAAAGACAGCTAATATTATTTATCTCTCTTGATACCGTACCGTAAGACTGTATTATCCCTAGTTCCTTAGTCGCCTCTAACAACATGTTGAAACGAAAGATATTTGTACTCACAGATCACTTTTAAATGTAAAAGGACTCTGCTGGACAATGAGCTAGCTACCTGTCACTAATGAAATGAAATGAAATTCTTTTTATTCAGCATAAGGATCATAAATATCACTTTCTCATGAAAAAATAGACATTATTGTTCATAAATAAAAATATATCTAAATAAACAATTTGGCATTTCATAAAGCAAGATCAGCAGAGAAGAAATGCCAAGGAACTCTGCAGGCAATAATAATTTATTTAGCTTAAAAGTGACCTATGTAATACTATCATGTATCCAAGATTCTGTCGAACCCGAAAGGAATTAAAAGACGTTAATCTATATGTAATAATAATATTTGGACATTATTACACCAATTGAACTAGCCCCTTGGTAAATTCATTTAAGACTTGTGTTAAGGGTACTAGTCAACGTATATTTAAGAAATATATACATATTATACATAGATAAATACATATATAGCATATATAATCCACGACCAGACTGGAAAGCAGTAGAAAAGCGTAGTTCTTAACTCTGCCTCCACCGGGAATCGAACCCGGGACCCCACGATTAACGTTCCGGCGGCTAACCCATCGCGCCACGGAGGTCGTCAAAATATGTATGTACATCTTTTCCGTTACGTGTCACCAGTGCACAATAGTATGTGCCTGTTCAAACATTCAAAGGAATAGGCCATTCAATAGATATAAATCAATGAGGATGCGAGTCTATTGAGAAGGGATGGTCCTTTGGGGACTTCGGTGGGCATTGTCGAGTATGATTTGAATATAGGGAAAACTGAGGGAAAGGTTTGTGTGGATAAGAGTTGCGGTGTAGTAGATATGAAGGAAAATAAGATAGGAAAAGAATGAATAGTACTAATAAGATGGTGAACTAGGATTGATATTGATGTAAAAAATATATTAAAGTAATAAAAGCAGCAATAACGTATATTGTCAATAGCATATTGTATATTGTTATTCGCTTTAGCTTACAACCTAAATAGTTTAACGTTATTATTATTAATAATTTAAAACTAATATATTAATAATACTACTACTAATAATAATATATTATTAATTTAAAACTTATAAATCTACCATAACATAAATTCTACTTGAACGATACCTAATGAAAGGTAATAACGCGGAAAGGATCAAAAACTGAATGACAATGATGTCCGTAATAAACAAACACAAAAATTCACGAAACTCGCTTTATTATTTATTATATCCTCTAAGAAATCCTTATCCACATTAAACCACCACGCAGAGTTCCAAAGTTGAAAAGTCAAAAAGCGTTTGAACAGATGTTACTTGGGACATGAAACATGTCATATATCGATAGGGGAAACAGAACGATGTGGTTATAAAGTTAATACGAACTAAAGTTTGTTGACTTTGTATAGTTATCATAATCGTGTTGCTCTGTGTTCCGAGCTTAGTCTAGGATTACTTAATGCTACAAGCTGCCCTTTAGACATGTAAAAGGCGATATAGGGAAAAATGTACTGTACGAAGTACTAACAACCTGTCACTAATGTTCCAATAGAATACCCTTACAATCACAAATTTTAATGTCAATTTTACATGAGAAATTGTTTTCACTTTCATTAAGTGATATTTATGATCCTAGAATTTCTTTCACACTATAACTAAGCTTAAATTCAAAAAAGAGATATTATATCTCCGCAGTTCTATCCATCCCAAAAAGGTGACCAAAGGTAATACTAACGATCGTATCTTAAGTCTCTATCTACCCCACAGACTACCCAACACCACTCGACTTATGAACTAAACATCAAAACTCTCAATTAACATCTAAATTATTCAGAGCAAAGCTCTAAATCATCTGTTCATAGGGGATTGTGACGTCACGCATTCTTTGGCAGCCATAAAAATACTTTCACGACCGCAATGGCTTTTGGCACTCCCAGGAGCGACCTTTAATGATATAGGGCTCTCAAATAGCAAGATTTATTGCGGATTAAGGACATTTCATAGTTGACGTTTTCGGTGTACCGATGTAGTGTCCTGTGCTAGACTGGGACGTAAAAAAAAAGCTAACTAGCTACTGTTCTTCCCGGCATGTGGTAGGAAGGAATAGGAAGGACTAGGGAGAAATGGAATCTATTGGACGAAGGGCTAGCAAACTGTCACTAATTTAATTCACGATACATAAATATTTGCCGTGACAAGCGTAATATTTATTTATGCATAAATTTCACAAAATTTTAAAATACGATTACGTTATTTATTATTATAAAGAAATTATTCTTCATTAGCGAAAAATACAAGCCTTTAAATAATTATTATTTTCAATCTTAACAGCACCAAAACTCTTCTTCGTCACTTTATTACATTACATTTCTATCCACCCCTACAAACATAATCGACAAAGGGTACACAATCACTAGTACCCCCGCAGAGCAATCGTAATAATGGGTCAATAGATCAGGAGGCTGGCAACATACATCCTACCAATGAGGTCGTACTTTTGCGGACACATAAAACTGAATATTTCATGGCAACACTAACAAAATAGGATACGGGAATAGTCTATGGCAATTGTGAGTCAGCTGAATTATATAAGAAGTTTTAGTTACTTAATAAGTGTTATATGTATTGATATTTGAATTAAGGCTATTGTTCGTGGAAATGAGCGAAACGAGTGTTTTCATGTTGTAGAAAATGGCCAGTAGTGATTTTAGATATTACAGACACGTGTTTATATTTTTAAACTATCTATGTAAAAATTTACCGGAAAACTCCTTAGGCAACAGGCTTGTAAGATTTTATTATGGTAGCTAATAGTTGCATAAAAATATTGATAAAATTTAGAACAAAATAAATTGATAAACAATACTCATGACGGCCATCTCCGTCCTAAAGAAAGGTAGGCAGAGATCATGGATCCCATATTACTCTCTGCCTCGTTGAGATCCGCTGCATACATAATCTTCGGTTATAATATGTACCTACTTCTAATGTGACCCATAATATTACGTATCTATGGGTAATACACATATTTTTACGTCATAACGTTGTACTTCTTGAAGGTTGTAAAAGTTTATTCAGTTGTTAAACAAATTAGCCGAACGTAATGTTTTTTTGTTACGCCTCCACTATCATCAGGGGACGTAGCTCAGTGGTAGAGCGTTCGCTTTGCATGTGAAAGGCCCCGGGTTCGATCCCCGGCGTCTCCAATACAATTTTTTATTTAATTTAATAATAATATTCATAAGCTTGTACATATATAAAATGGTGTCAAAACCATCTCACCAATACGACAACATGCCCTGAGGTATCGGAAACAATAGATGGATTTTCTGATCGGAAAATGGCGTTATATTAATTTATGGTGTAAGGCATAATAAAGATAAAAAACGACTTCTTCTTTTATTATGAACCAAACTGAAAATAATATTCCTAAACACAATTCTATTACGAATCCAATTTAGAAATAGATATATCAAATTCAATGTCAACGTACTACGAATAATATCCTAAATAAGAACCCAAAATAGTTTCATTAATCCTTCCCGCCTTTAAATTGCCAACTCGTCACGCACTGTTGCCATGTGAAAAGCAGAGAAATAGCGCGCATATTTCAATCCAATGTGAATTTATGGCCGACCGATCGAATTTTACACTTGATTTGCGCGGGGGAAAGCTGGCAACCCTTTCTAAATTATTTATTTATACGCAAATGCCTATGCGGATGTAGATTGATAGCCAATAGTGCCAATACCGTGAGTGATGGGTAGGTATGGAGGAAACTTTTCTTTAGCTAAAATCTAAATTAGATTACAGCCCGTTTATACGAGAAATATGTATTACTTAGTGTGAATAGGCTTGATTTGGCTGTGTGTATACCCGTTGTCGTAATAAACGAATAATTATGACTACATCTTTTTAATTCAATTTTTCAGTGTACTAAATATGTATTTCGTAGTCCTTAGTCTAATTAATATAAAAATATGTTGGTATTATTTCGTTTTCATTGCACATCCATTAAGTAAGCATAAACCGAGTTCTTATAATGGACACAAATACATACACCTCACACCCGTTTCTTTGTAAAGGGGAAAGCAGATATCACAGATCCTCATCTGTCACGATCCTGGAAAACCTCTTTCGCTTCATTGGCATTCATACACTTGCTTATACACACTCAGCGGTTATAGGTATTGTATGTTTGACTAACTATCCTATTTTTATCTATTTAAATATACTAAGCGTAATCACCCCAAAATCTAGTTTGACATATTCAATATGGTTACTCCAGATCCTAATACACGATCTAACAATGAGAAATCGAATGCCTATTGACATAACGCGAAAAGAACGTATTTCTCTAAGAGCAAATACTGGCCATATTTTATTGTCATCGCGTGTAGGATATGGCCATTAATAAATTGTCCCAGTCCGTTCGTTCCGTAAAGTTATAAACAATTTCGTTCGCGACAGTACGTGACCCCACCGATGTAGATCGCCGCGTAGATCAAAGGCGGATACTCGTGTACGAAAATGTTTACCTACTTCATAATAAATGGGAGGTTTTCTTAGGATTGAGTAAGCTTCAAAATAAGTCATATTATATGAAAAGGGGTGACGTTAGAAGTACCTATAACCGCCGAGTGTGTATGAGAAGATGTATGAGTGTCAAAGAAGCGAAAGTCATCTGTCAGAATCGGGACAAATGGGGATCCGTGATCTCTGCCTACCCCTCTACAGGGAATCAGGCTCGATGTGTATGTATGTACATATAGATTCATTTAAAAGATATCATACAAAACAAATTGATAAAACTTTGTAACTTCTTGTACTAAGTAATATCAGCCTAAAACATAAATAGTACAAACATTATCTTCTGCTTAATAGGTAACATGAAAAACAGTGATTAATGTACTGCAGCCTTTGCCGTTCAATCCTACTATCCACCTTCCATCTAAAATTCAGTTTGTTATGCTCCTCCACAACTTATTCTGCAACACGGGAAATAAATCCACTACCTGTTATATGTTTGTCAATTCAGATACGTCTAATACGCTGCCCTTTATAATAGAAATAACATATGCTTACAATCAAGATACGTTGCGAGATAGTCAGATGTTTACACATTTACACAACTTGCATTCTTACTGGTTATTTATACCAAACCTTGAATCTATTTTTCTTAATAAATATGTGGGCTTCAATTACCACTATGGTTCGTCGTGTATAGGCCATAGGTTTATGTGTAGGCATTGTCTTTATCCTATTTCCGAAGTAAACGATTTTTTTTCTCACCGTAACAGTATAAGGCAGGTAAATGAATAATTATAAGAGAAGAGAGAATAAGGTTAAGGATTAAACCCAGAACATATTAATCCTTACATCCTTCTTCTCCCATCATCGGAGCCATACCCGCTAAGAACATAAAAGTAGACAAGTAACTACTATCTTTTTATATAAGTACTGAGATGACCTAGAAAGTTAATTATTAAACGTACATGTAAACAATTTAAATCACATGATTTTTAACAATAGCAAGGTCGTAATGTCATAAGTAATTTATTTCTGTGTTGCTATACGAAACGAATTATTTTGAGAAGAATGCATTTATTCGATTCTTTTTACCTCACTCTAGTGGATAGGTTCTAATTCAGTATTTTAATTGTCTAATGTTATAATAAAATCACACAACGTTCGAATAAATAGAAATTAAAAGCGCTGATTTAATATTTTTAAATGTTGTATTACTATCTTAGGCTGTTCTAATGTCAAACATTTAAATAAAAATAATTCTGTAAATACAATACAAACTAATAACCCGCGCTTACATGTTTTATGTTTAGTAATAATTTATTTTAGAAGAATAACTATAATCTGATATAATAATGGATTTCTCTGATAAAGTTGTGTTAATCACAGGAGCTAGTTCTGGTATAGGAGCAGCAACAGCTATTCATTTCTCTAAATTATCAGCTAAATTGGTTTTGGTTGGCAAAACCATTAAAAATCTTCGGCAGATCGCTATGTATTGTGCAAAATCTAAAGGCATGGAGCCTTTAGTTATAACCGCAGATTTATCTGATGAATTGGATGTTGAGAGAGTAATAAGAGAAACTATAGAGGAATGTGGAAAATTAGATGTTCTGATCAACAATGCTGGTGTAACTGCAGTTGGAGGCATTAAAGCACTTAATTTAGAAGATTATGACACTGTTATGAACACCAACATGAGGGCTATTTATCATCTTACCTCCCTGGCAGTTCCACATTTAATTTTAACTAAAGGTAACATTATTAATGTCTCCTGCACTAGTAGTACCAAACCCAACACTTCATCCTTAGCATACAACATTTCCAAAGCTGCTTTAGATCACTTCACTAAATGTGTTGCTTTAGAACTAGCCCCTGATGGAGTTAGAGTCAACTCGGTAAACCCATGCTTTGTGAAAACTAATCTATTGAAGAAATCAGGATTAACAGATGAACAGCTGGATATGTATTTGAAGAACGTAGTAGGTAATCAACCTTTGAAGAAGGCTGTTGAGTGTACCGAAATAGCATCACTAATAGCTTATTTAGCTAGTGATAGTGCAAAGAGTATTACTGGTATCAACCATATAATTGACGGAGGATCCTCATTGCGATAGACTCAAATAAATGATATTTAGATTTAGCAAGAGATTTAGTGAGGATTGTTCCATGTGGAGACCAATAGTCTCTGCCTATCCCATTGATAAAAGAGTAAATATATGTATGTAAATGGTATTTTTTGCATGATAAATTAAGTACAATGTGATTTCAATTAACTAGTCTTGATTAACTAGAGTCTAATATACCTCGATGTTAGTGTTTGTTTATAAATAAATTGTATACAATATTTGTATGGCATTAGATAACAGCTGTTGTGAAAACATTTTTAAAGACCTAGACAGACCTAAATGTCTGTTCTTTTTGTTAATCTTGATTGCAATGTCTGTATAGTATTTTTGTATTGTTGGTTGTATTGTTATAACTTCATATTAAAAATAGAAAGATAAATTTCTTAAAAATAAGCTTGTTTAAAACATTGTTACTACTAAAAAGAATTTAATGTATTGTTATTTATAATCATAGAATAAGAGTAGATATGAGATAATAAAACTGAGAAAAAGCTGAATTTAAATTGTTACTGTTTCATTTTTATTCTCCTCAATAATATAATAGTAGAGATTCTATAAATAACACAGACTGATATAAGTTACAATGGCAAAATGGATTACTACCTGTTGCATTAGATACAGCCTATACTGCTTTAGAATCACTAACTCTTTATTTGCATAAATGGACACACAATCCATGGCTATCCTGCAAGGATTAATGTTTGCAAGTGTTTGGTGGTAGATTCTTGAATGACTATGGCTTATTATAACCATTGTTTAATAGCGAAAAAGATTACTTACGTAGATTTCTCCAGATGAGTAGCACTGTCCAAAACACCTACACTTAATTATATACCAAGTCACCATTTCATTTAATGAACATAAAAAATAGCTTGTGTTTCACTACACTTAAGTATGTGTATTTCCATACTTATACATATTCGCTATAGTGATAGTATCTCAAGGTCATTTCATAAGTATATAATGGAATGGAAGAAATAAAATAACCAAATATTTCCGTTCATCCAACTAGTGGGATTACACCAGAAGATAGCATGATAGATAATAAAAGGTAAATACCACAGCATCTGAAAACATATCAATCAGCCTATTGAAGTCCACTGCTAGACATAGACCTTCCCAAGGCAAGCCTTTATAATACAATCACATATGGCTCTCATATAGCCACAACATCAGCATCTTTATAATAAGGCCATTCATTGTACACTTATGTATTTAGATCCAGGTATGAAGTTGTGATGAACCAGTTATGTGTTCCAAACAAAAGCATACATTACTAAGCAACAAAACAAATGTTTCTGAATTAAATAAAAAAGTTCACTTGTATTTTATATAATCTTTACAACAATTATCAAAATACACTTAAAAGTCATTGCAGGAATATAAAAATAACGTAATAGAGATAAATTAAAGAATAAATATGAAATTGAATATTCGCCTGACATTGGTTTACTAAAAAAACTCTCAGCTTAAACAAAATAATTAAAAAAAACTTACTAATATAATCGATGTACAGCACATACTAAAATCACGGCGAATAATCAATCTTGGACTTAACAAAAATTGACAGAAAAATAAAAAATGCATTTCATGATTTGACTCAGTGCTATTTTCAATATATTTAATTATTAAAAACCTTACACACAATTTTAAATGTATTTAATACTATTTCAGTTTTCTTTTTCACTATTCCTTAACGGCAATTTAATTATCTACTATTTATTACATAACTATTGACAGCAATTTTACATCTATTTTTACACATACAGAAAAATTAAACTGAACAGATCTGGCAAACATAACTGAAAAATGTCTTGAGTTTACGTATACAAAGTTTAGAATTTAAAGTAGCTGAGTATTTAAATTAGATGTAATATCAAGTCAATAAGGGTTTGTCTTTAATTCTAGATTATCATATCGAATGCTAGCAGTCCTAAATATGATAAGTAATACAGTGAACACATTTTTTCTTCTAAAATTCGGGTCTATATTAAGTATATTGCTACATTAAATACATACTAAGGGTATTAGCTGCAACAATTATCAATCGAAACCACGCTGTGGTATGTAGATAGACACATGGGAATCAAAGTGGCGGGAATGTAAAACTGGCGGTTTTTATCGGATCAAACAATAGAAAGTACATAAGGAGTCACTTACGTTTACCATGACTAGTGCTATGATAAAATGGGTGAATAAAAATTATCAAAATTCTGACAATGTTATAAAAATTTAAAAAGTACTCATGTGCTCCTAGACTGACATCTTAAACCGCCATTTGTGTAACCATAAACTTTGCCCGAATTGACGTCAATTTTGCCTCCTTTATATCTATATCTATGGGACCTCATAACTTTGCAGAAATTAATCTATAAATCCCTATCTATATTTTCCCATATCTGTTTTGTGGATCCTTTGCCTTCTCCAAAATGGAGGTAAGCTATAAATTAGCTGATATATATCATAAAAATAGGACCACAATTAAGTCATCTAAATTTATCGACACTATCTAATAAGTGTTGTTGGCAAAGCGTAATTTGTTACAAGGAAAGACTGAAGTTACTTAGAATCATAATTATCAAGTTTACATGGTTTTCACCCAAGAACAGACATACTAGAAACAATACATTAATCTTTACTTGATAAAGCATAGCATCCAGGAAAACAAACTATACGTTACAATCAATGTAACAGCGCTAACATTCCATTCGGCTTGACATTAAAATTGAAAAAAAACTTTATAAATAACACCACAACAATGGACCGGACAGTTCCATACACAATCTTACTCATTACCAAAACATACACAAAATGTACGAAGTCTTCAATCATTACAATGACAGTAGTGACGTTGTCAAACTGACACTCGGTCCATTGTCATTTAACTCAAGAAGCGAGTGACGTATGTAAGTTTTACCGGTCCTCTTGGTCGCTGGAGTTATTCAAACTGCTTGCTTGAGAGGTCGTCCTTGGAGGGCATGTCCGGGAGGGAGTTGGACGACAGCTCGGGCGATATAAGCGACGGCTCCGACGCTTCAGGTGTCGGGGCGTCCACGTCATTCTGCAACGAGCCAACGCGCTCAGTGGCGCCGCCGCCGGCTACAACACGGAGCGGGGGGGAGGGGGACGGGAGGGGCGGGGCGCACCGTTACTCACACGCTCAAGCACGCACGCGAACATCGAACGAACGCACAGCCGCGAACCGGTAGACGGCGCTGTCTCAAATGCAAATATAGAGAAAAAAAGTTAACTGTATATGTATAGATTTTAATCAAATATCTCGTATTAATCAGCGATGTTTAAAGGTAAGTTCGCTCTATGTATTAGTAGAACGTCGTAAAATTATGGTACATTTGCAGTTGAGACAAATCACTACACGGGTCGCTTTTGTGCATAATCGTTGGACTTTACTTAAACTAATTTACGTTTTAAATAATCAAAATAAATAATGTTCGCGTGATGCCTAGCGACTACTTAATTTACTGTGCTGGTGAAAATGAAACTATGCGACTGAAAATAACCATAGCTATCTTATAATGAGCAAAAGTAAAACTAATTCCCACTGGTACAGAACTAAATAAAGACTAGAATAACAAAGTATGACTCAATTCAATTTTTATTAATTATTAGCAAGTGTTACTTTCGCCATACCCAAAGCTAATGATTAATGGATGAAAAGTTATTGAAACAACACATACGAAATCTAACACCACGAACAAAAGAGTAATACTATATTTTGTTCGGACGTTTATTCCCGTGACCGTACTTATAGTCTTGTTATGCTCTCTGACAACTACGGTTAGAGAGGGAAAAGAACTAAGTTTCCTTTTATCGGACTAAACCTTTGAACTACTGAGAGTAAAGTATACTTCAAATTTGAAAATTAATTTAACTATCGTAAATCTATTATACGTGAAAAATTGATGATCTAAGGTAGCGACCTTCAAGCGCTTTAATTGATCTTAACAGGGAATAATTAAATTTCTAAACAATGGTTTAAGCCAATTACATGATAAATATTACTAAAAAACAATAATTAAGTATTTTGTCAGGGCAACTAAACAACCAATATAAGGTGAATAAAATTTACGTCGAGAAAATTCATTTCTCACCAATATGAGAAACCAGTGAGAAAAATGTCTAAAAGTCAGCTAAGAAAAAAACTAAATTTCAGCACTAAAAAATATGTGATGTAACTTAATGGTGCTTCAAATGGATTTATAAAATCGACATGTGTGCATGCAAGATGTTAAATTTTAATAGAGTATTAGTGTTGTAAAATCAAACATGCATGATATAAAAATCGCATAAATAGCTATTCTAAAAAAATGTACGAATGAAAAATAGCAAAAGCGAAAAGCGGCATAATAAGTTTAAAATACACAATACGTATACACATTACATATACGTATTATATTAAAATATATCTAAACATAATTATAAACTATTAAATATACAAGTAAAGATCATAATAAAATCTATTCAAACATATACTACCTACGCACGTCTAACAAATATATTACAATATTAATTAATATACACCAAAAATGACTAGACGAATAAACATGAAAAAACGAGTGAAGTATTGAACCTTTTTCGTAACTTAAATAAATAAATAAATCGCATTAATTGATTATGTAAATCCTCTTCTTTACCTTAACAGGGCAGTTGGCATTATAGATAAAAAAGAATAATATTATTCTCTAATTAATGTCTAAAACTATTTGGAAAGTTTCGTTTAGCTTAAAAACAACACATTGATAAACTAACACATTTAGCTTACTGGAACTACAATAATATTTAAAACACTTATCGTTGTCTTGACCTCATGCTACTAACTTTACTCCAAGCCTTCTGGCTTTAATACTTAAAAATCTAGCTTAGAAAAAACGTATATGTACATTCGTTACTCAGTTTTCACTACATCCTTAAGCGTCAATAGACCTAAATATTACCACATTTTTCACAATAGCAACACTAGCTTTCGTGTGACAACACTAGAGATTCATCGCGAGACTAAACTCTTCCACTAGCTGGATATACGACACAGGTTACTAGGTTTGTTGATAATTCTCAACGTCTGTTCGGCTACGGACTTACTGTGGGCAACTCGCTTACATGTAAAGTAAGCATTTCTTAACGCTCTCGAAAGTTTTCCCTGACGAAACCAATTCAAACATGACATGAATGTAAATTTCGATACTCAATACCTATAATTTTAATGACACGTTTAATTTAGATTGACGAAACCAATACTCTAATGATAGAATATAAATTTTGATATATTTAACGAACACAACACTAGCCGGTACTTATAATTTGAAATTGAATGACATTCATTTTTTCTTGCTTGTTTAAAAGGATCGCTCCCCTTTCAAGTTTATTTTCTTTGTATTTAATGACTATACTTACTGTTTTATATAAAAAAACGAATTCCTTAACAACAAAAACAAAAAATAGACACTTCATATGACTAGCAAATTATATCCAAATAAGTAGTAAAATTAATATTTTAACCTAATCATAAGAAAATTCATTATAAAGTTAAAAATTACAGCGTAAAGGAATATGTCAGTTTCTCGTGACGTTTCTGTTTATAGCACCAACTTAACGGAAATAAATCAGTTTATACAATCACTTAAATTCGTACATAGATTGTAACGAACTTAAAATAGTCTTTATTACCTTAGTAGACGTAATAAAATGAAATTTTGTCTCAGTGTTTTTATATTTATATTGTAAAGAGTTAAATATCACATGTGCAAACATACATACGTTCATAATCCCCAAACGGGCGGATAGAGCATACATTTCCTAAGAACTTGTCATCATATTTAAACTAATAAAAGAAATGTGTCAAAGTTCAGTAATATACACAGCGAATACCGATCAGTGCCTGCAAAACATTCTGGTTGCATTCTAATAAAAACGCTCGACTGAGATTCGAAAATATGATTGATGTACTGTACAGTATACGCGTGTCTTATAAAATATAACTGTATTTGTAGTGTGTATAATGCTGTTAATGATTGTGTTATGTGTCAAGGAATCTCATTTCTTTGAAATATCAGTGGTTATAAGTACTATTTACATCCTAAATAAATTAGTCAGTATTATGAGTGAGTGAGTAGCGTTGAAATATTTATCAGACTTTACATATACCATTAGTTATTTAGTAATTTCTGATATGTCTATTTAAATTAAGTTTCATAACATACCACCAGTCACATATCCACAGCTTTTCGTAATGTTCAGTGCCAATTTCATTGTTATAAGGTAATAAAGACTTTAGGTACAAGAATAAATAAAAGACAACCATGCTAACTAGTAAAATCTCACCAAACTTACTCCGAAATTGCGCTGTAATTCATATAATGACCTCATTTAATTAACTGCCCCATTATTTAGATACAATGAACATAATAAGTACGAATTAATAAATATTTATATACTTACATATATAAAGTATCTACTATACATAATTTTTCGCTTTATAAAATACTTGAACGCAACGTAAACTAAATATAAATAACAAATTAATTAAATACATGACCCTGTCACCGTTATTAATACACATTGATTAGGAAATTGCTTCGAAAGCTCTGCGTTCTATGCATTTGTCATTTAAGTCTCTAAATGGTAATTAATTTTATACTTTATTGAAAAATTAAACGCGGTTTAAATTTATTTTATTTAAGTTTCTAAACACACAATATTTAATATGAATATCATAGTAAATACGCGTATGTTACATGAACTGTAACACTAAAATTGGAAGACGATTTTACTAATTCTAAATACTCAACCTAATATTAGCCGACCCTGACTAGATTATTGATTTTAATTCGAGAATAAACCAACGAAATAATATTATATATGAAAATTCATTCCATATCATACCTAATAAGTAAAGTATACATTTTTCATACTATATCCCCATCATATACACCCCGCCACCAATCGCGACACGTACTAAACATACACGAGACAAAAGCGCAGACCTTGCGAAGCAATTTCACCTTTAGCACCTCGTAATAAGATGACTTTTTGCCCTGCTCAGTTACCTTAAGTGGGAGCGGAGGCACTTCCAGGTGATAGCCGACCCTGCAGAGGTTACGGAGCAACTCCAAGCCTGAAAATTGGTGAATAGCATTATATGGTTAATGTAGAATTGTATCAAGATATCAGACTATTCTTTGAATGGAAAAAAAAATCTAGTAACTTCAACGATTAATTGAATTTCTTATAACATGATTGATAATAGAAAAACAAAAGGTATCACCTCGTTACAATTATCTTATATCAGAAAATGTGTCACAGCATACACTAACAGAAACACATGTGACACGGAAACCAAATTATTTTGTTTGCAAGTCTACTATGTCCAATGTACCTACCCTTTACTTTCTTAATTCTACGTGGCAACTTTTTCTATTGACAGGACTAACCATACACAACACAAAAGTTACACCACATACTGATAAGACTCTCCATGACATCATGACTCTCAAAAGTCACACGTAACCAATCTCCAATACACAACTACCGCCATCTGCCGTCTCACCTGGGATCCTGTTCCTGCTGTAGCGCGTCTCCCAGGCGTCGAACAGGCGGTTGTAGTAGCGCGCCCCCGCGATGAAGTGCAGGTACTTGTGCGTCTCATTGGTGGGGAATATTCGGTCCATTTCGCCGCACTGGGTCAGCTCGTCCTCTGCTTGGATTAGGTGCCGCACGTCGTCTGGAGTCAGCGTGGAGAGAATGTCTCGGAGGTACTGTAATTTGGCAAATTGGGGACTCTTATATTAAAATAACAAGTTTGGTTCAACAATGGTTTGAATATGTTCATTATGATTGAATGTACGAATGATATATTAGAGTCAAGTAATTTATTCACGCGTTGAACAGGGAATTTCATCTAGGTAATATTTATTTTCAGTTTGTTAAAAAAGGCAGTTAAGTAAATCTTCAAAAGTCGCCAAAATATTTTATAGCACATTATTTACTCGTATTACAAAACGTGACAAGATAGCTTTGAAGTAATAATTATTGAGAGACCATAAATGTAATAGATATAGAATATCTAGAAGAAAAATTAAATTTCACGTTTACTTACCATTTCTCTTTCTTCCATGTTGGTGTATATTATGTGCTTATCCCTTTCGTCTTTGGACAGGTAGATTGTGTACAGCCTCGGATCATATGGTAGTTGGCACTGCAACAATGGACGAAGACATGAAATCTACTAATAAAAATCCGTCCATCTTACAAGGTATCCATTCCACACTTCATTATTCAGTATGAACAGCTTCTTTTAATTCATTACTATTTTAATCTTGCTTTTCTATTCACACAGATAAGAAAAATAACTACTACCCTAGATGCTAACTGATAAACTATGGTCAAAGACTAACCACAGCCTCAAAATTGAACCATAAAAAGGCCCTTACCAGGTTGAACCGTGCGTCCCTGGTGATGGCGTCCAGGTTGACCTTGGTGGGGATCTGGAACTGCGCCAGGTTGAGCACCGTCCGAACCAAAGGGCCCTTCACGTGCACGTCTAGTGGAGACGCGCTGTGCAGGCTCGGGGATATGTTCACCTGGAATATGTATATAATTATGCTTGTTTAAGGGGCAAAGTAACTGAGAAAGCCATGTAGTATTGTTGGGTATGTAACATAAGGACATAATAACATTGTTTCTTGTTTTTCTGTTGAAGTAATTAATTGTTATATTGTTATTTACATATAATCATATTGAGTAAAAAAAACCTATCATGATTATAAAAAATTAAATAAATAATAAAGCGTTGCAGCCATCGATGAAATACCATATTAATTTAAAGTTTATAAATTTAAAAATTCGAAATAAAATTTTGCTACTGTTATTTTAATGACAAACATCTATCATACAGTATCATTTAGTTCAGTAACAGCATTTAGATGACTTTTATAACGGATTTTTTTCATCTACACATTAGAAACATGATATTCTCTCTATGACAATCCGTGATTCTATCGATGAAATTGTAAAAAACCATACCTCCAACAACCAAGGCTTCAAATCCTCGTCCAACAGAACATCGATACCGAACAATTCATAGCAGTTATACCGCGACGTGGAATTCGTCTTGGTCAACGCACTAATGCTAGCCTCTCCCGAGATTATAGTCTTGATGGCCAAGTCCTTCATCGTATTCCACAGGGCGTCTGTGTTTATGCCCTTGTCATGTTTCAGGTATGTGAACAGGGCTTGTAAAGTCCTGAAAGGGTAATATACTATTAGGATATGTTTATGGATAGAATTTGATGTTATTTTAGGTAACAGTTGATATAATGTCAAACAACAAAAATTTTAATTCAAATACAAGGAAAAATATCACGCAAGAAATTTTAAGTAGCATTTTTTTTTTTGTTGTTACTATAATTAATTATGCTAATTGAAATATACTTATGTCATCATAATTCATCTGTAATATATTATATAAATATCAATTTAGAGCATCAATACAGTAAATTAATAGTTATAGACGTAAAAAATGCACCTTTCCCAAATCACAAATAAACAGTATAGATACAATCATTTCAAGCTCTGGTCACACTTCTTAACTACTTAATTATTTTCAATACTCTAATTACCATTTATGTCCCTCGCAGGCAGCGAAGTCTTCGTTTGGCGTGTAGCTCTTGGACAGTCTGTTTATTGAGTAATTGGTCAGGTGCATGAATCTGTCACTCAACGTGGAGATATCATCATTATATTTTACTGAAATGAAAAAAGGTGAACTTTTAGTCGTGTGAATAAGAATTTTGAATGTTATGAAGAGCCTTTTCTATCAAAATGTTAAAAGAAAAGCTAAAGATTTAAATTTCGTTCGTCACTACAGTTAAAAACTTTTGCTGTATCAATCTGAAATTTATTTTATAAAATTATATTTACTATTACAATATTAGAACTACTTAAATTAAAAAATTATTAATTAAAAAATCAACACGAATTTCAAAACAGAGAGAACCCATTCTCTTTTAAAATAATGTTTAAATACTAAAAATACAAAACCTAATATCACTTGAATACTAACCTGAAGCAAATCTGGCCAGGCCATCACGGTACATGTATATCCTGAGGGGGTGAACAGACGTGACTAGCACATACAATCGTATGTCAAATTTATTTCCATTAATAAGTAGAGGTTTCGACACGTATTTTTGCACAACCACCGGCCGCTTTTTGGGAATCTGCGTCCATCGTGACACCACTTTTATGCCTGTACCTCGTGCAGACGCCGGCTAGAAATAAAGTCGTGATGTTATATAACGATAATTTAGTCTTAGCCATATAGCATGAAAGTACTTATGAGTACCATAATTAATATAATACAGTACAGTAATTAAGAATGGCTACGAAAGATTTTCTACTGTTTAAATGGAAAGGGTTATTAATTATGTATTATAAGAGTGTATGAGAGGATGTATGAATGTCAATGAAGCGAAAGTGGTCTGTCAGGATCGGGACAAATGGGGATCCGTGATCTCTGCCTACCCCTCTACAGGGAATCAGGCGTGATGTGTATGTATGTATGATTATTAATTATTGGTTAGGTTAGTGTCTCTCACTTTGTCAGTTATAAATATTAACACCATCAGTCACTCGTTTGTACACTGAACTACGAAGAATATAATGATATTATAAAATTTACTTACAGGTTTGATGATCCACTTTTCATTATTGGCAAAATGCTTATTCCAATTGTGTTTGAGCAGTTTGAGGTCGTTAGGCAGTATGTAAGTCTTGGGCATTATACCAAACTCTTCTATTCCGAACTTGGCGACTAACTTCTGAAGGTTCCTCCATAGCCTGTCTTTTCTGCCAACTTGGAAGGTGCCGGGGAAATGGTTCATCTTCTGGCCGTCCTTTATGGCTCTGAACATAATCGACTTCATGTGTTTGCCCCATATTCCTATCCAGTCTACCGTTTCTGTGAATGAAAGAAATTAAGTTAGGTATTATAATTATGGACTCTCTTATTGTATTTACACCTTTCTTAAAATTAATTATTCACGATAGGTCTCAGAATTTCTTTCATATAACTTATACCAATAAAGTTTAAGTTAACACAAGTTCATTAATGAAGAACTATATTCCAAACCACATTCAAGCTCTTTGAAATATTATTAAAATCATAAATTACACTTTAAATACAGGTAACAAAAATATCTGCTACTTTTTTTTTCTTTTTTCAATATACAACTACATAAACCATATTTATACCTAAAATAAATAGACGAACACAACCGATTACCTTCTTCCGGACACTGAGAGGTGTCACAGTCACTCCGGACCATCCTGAAGCCAGAATTCATCAGCGTCTTCTTCACTATGATGGGCGTGATGGTGGTCAGCTTCCACTTCAAATGCTTCTGTATCGTGATAGGTATCTTTAAGGGAGTGAGCTCATCGTGAGCAACGAACTTTAAGTACGGCGGCACCCTCGGGAATAATGAGGGTCTCACGAAACTTGTTATCGATTCTGGTAGAGTATATGTAGATTCTGGTAATGCTGCTGTGGAAAAGAAATGAATATTAAAGTATATTGGAGTGTAAAGTTTTCAATCTCTATGCAACATGAAGAGATGTCGATGTCACCTTTTTTCAGTTTAGTATTGTTGAAATGAAAGTGTTTAAGTGCTTTGATAGCAGATTCACTAAAAGGATTCAATAATGTGTTTCTGGTCATTAATTCTTATAACGTACATGACTTACAAATGGATGAGACCTGAATAAGTAACATTTCTAATAATCTCGGAATACATATGCGACGAGAACGAATTTCACAAGATCGAGACATTAAATGACAATCCGTCAATCTACATGTCTCAAACAAAAGTCAGAAATATATACGTACTCATAATAATACTAAATATAATAGGATGACTGGTAAATTAATATGGAATAAATATACAATAGTTTTTATCGTAGATATCGTAATAGAAACAAAACCTAGTTTAAAAACTATCACTACACAGCTCAACTCATATTTAATGTTCCAATATAGAGTAACATCTCACCTGCAGCATTCTTATTCTTGATATCATTAGCCAGTGCAGTTAGTTTATGTGAGTACACCGATTTGACCACATGATGCACCGCCGTTGTCGTCTGTTCAGAGGGCATCTTGGGAAGTTTCGCCGATTTCTGAGGCTTCGAGTCACGCTTTTGAATTTCTTCGTCTTCTCTTGTGTTCAACTGGTATAAGAAGGTATGTGTTAAACGTATACTTGGTATAAATTTTTTGTTAAACTTTACATGTAATGTCCGAACAGTCTATGTTACAAATTGAAATTAATTATAAAAACCAAGGTGACAAAAAAGAATAGTATGTTATAAACAATAAACATATTCCGGACCGCGATTTTAGTAAATAGTTAAGATTTTAGTAAAAAGCAGGATCATGATTGTTATATTATACAAATTTCCAGGACCATATTTATTAGACAAATGTCATTTTCAGGATGATTGTTAGAAAATAGGCATATTGAAGACCATCTTTAAAAGAGAAATAGTCAATTTCAGGACTATATTATATGTTAGATAGAAGAAAACTTTTTCAGGACCATGTTTGTTAGATAATAGTCTTTTTCAGGACAATGTTTGTTGGAGAATAATCGTTTTCAGGACCATGTTTGTTGGAGAATAGTCATTTTCAGGACCATGTTTGTTAAAGAATAGTAATTTTCAGGACCATGTTTGTTAGAGAATAGTCATTTTCAGTACCATGTTTGTTGGAGAATAGACCTTTTCAGGACCATGTTTGTTGGAGAATAATCATTTTCAGGACCATGATTGTTAGAGAATAATCATTTTCAGGACCATGTTTGTTAGAGAATAGTCGTTTTCAGGACCATGTTTGTTGGAGAATAGTCATTTTCAGGACCATGATTGTTAGAGAATAATCATTTTCAGGACCATGTTTGTTAGAGAATTGTCTTTTTCAGGACCATGTTTGTTGGAGAATAGTCATTTTCAGGACCATGATTGTTAGAGAATAATCATTTTCAGGACCATGTTTGTTAGAGAATTGTCATTTTCAGGACCATGTATGTTGGAGAATAGTCGTTTTCAGGACCATGATTGTTAGAGAATAATCATTTTCAGTACCATGTTTGTTAGAGAATAGTCATTTTCAGGACTATGTTTGTTAGAGAATAGTCATTTTCAGGACCATGTTTGTTGGAGAATAGTCATTTTCAGACCATGATTGTTAGAGAATAGACATTTTCAGGACCATGTTTGTTAGAGAATAGTCCTTTTCAGGACCATGATTGTTAGAGAATAGTCATTTTCAGGACCATGATTGTTAGAGAATAGTCATTTTCAGGACCATGTTTGTTAGAGAAAAGTCATTTTCAGGACCATGTTTGTTAGAGAATAGTCATTTTCAGGACCATGATTGTTAGAGAATAGTCATTTTCAGTACCATGATTGTTAGAGAATAGTCATTTTCAGGACTATGTTTGTTAGAGAATAGTCATTTTTAGGACCATGTTTGTTGGAGAATAGTCATTTTCAGACCATGATTGTTAGAGAATAGACATTTTCAGGACCATGATTGTTAGAGAATAGTCGTTTTCAGGACCATGTTTGTTAGAGAATAGTCCTTTTCAGGATCATGATTGTTAGAGGATAGTCATTTACAGGATCACGTTTGTAATAGAGAAGTCATTTACAGTACCATATTTTTTAGATAAAAGTTAATTTCTTAGTAATATATTACTAATGTACGGATTCCCAGTTTGGATCCAAATGAGGATCCATCATGGAGTAATCAATAAGAGGAGTGGGCCTTACGCAATATTTGTATGAAAACTAGCGTGGCATTACGCGGGGTGAAACGAGGTACGCGAGATGGAGGGGAGATATTACAACCAATCAAAACACGGCATCGGCCAATCAAATCAGGTATCTTCTTTCTACTACATTTTTAGACTCCGCACCAATTAAAACACGCCATTTTGACTCCCAACCGCGTAACGGGGACCGCTCCTTACGGGTCCTCTTTACATTTGGTTCGTGGGATCCATGTTATAAGTACATATCATTACTACGCGTATATCACATACATTCCCAACTAATAATAATAATAATAAAGCATTTATTTACAGCCACAAAAACATACACAATACAAATATTTTACAAATCAAACTTACAAACTGGGGGGTATAGCTTGTGCATGTTATTGTCGCAGCAAAAAGGTTCTAACTCAGCTGGGTATGTTACGTTTGGTGGCAAACGCAACGCTGATATTATGTTAGAACCAACAAGAGGGCAATATTAACAATAAGAGCTTAATAAACATACATATTAATAAGTGTTAACTATAAATAAATATTATAATATTTATTTATTTATTTATTTATTTATTTACACAACCACTCCTACCTATCTTTACAGGTAATCCCTAATGCGATAGATAAGGAAAATATAATAAATTACAAACATTAATTAAAAGATACAAATAAATTTTTTACTTTTAAATTTCCCTATATGAAGCTACAAATAGTACCATCCTAGTGAATTCACTCAGAGCGCAGGCGAACAGGTCCAGGTCCTCCGCGACGACGTTGAGGAGGCGGAGCGCGCGCGCCAGCGGCCACTCGCGCACCAAGTTCGTGCAGCCGCGCGGCACAGCCAATAGGCGTGGTGGCCGCCGCCGCCACACAAACCCGTCGGGAACGCACAGGGCCAACAGGGCCAGCACCTCGGGGTGGTGTAACCTACCTATCAACACTTTGAACACATACGTCCCATATATAACTACATATACATCCCATACTCACACTACTAACCAGATGCTTGTCCCCAACGGCGTTTTCCATGCGGTTGATGGCAGCCAGCACCGTCTCCGCCTCCACTTTCCACGTCTGCTGCGCTGCTTGGGGTCGAGGCACCTTGACAGGAATCGGGGCTTTCCTAGAAAAGGGCATTGATATTGATATGATATTGGTAGAATATCAATGCTAAGAGACAACCAGTGTCAGGCAAATGTTTTGACTTTCAATGAATGTATGTACATGTACTTATGTTGAATAAAAACATTTGACTTTGATATGTTAGGGAAGGGTATATGAGGAATAAAATACGTGTTTGGATACATTGAATCTCTATAGTAAATGCACTGTTTTAACATCATACTTACGGTCATACTTCTTAACCTTTTAAGCTGACTCTTTGGTTAACGTAATTTCAAATATCATGATTATGATGGTATTGACGAGGGAAATTGATGAAAGGTTGATATTACTTTACCAAAACAATTACCATAACTTCTAATCTCCTATTCGGCTCCTAAGACATACAGGGTCGAAAACTACTGCTACTACTAATCACAAACCCAAATATACATACAAACACCAATACAAATTCCAATATTCATGCTAAAAAGTGACCTTGGAGATATCGTCAAGTTTCCATCCACCGCGTAAGATACTAGAAGACATTAAAGTACATGTTACACTCACTCATCTTCCACCACGGTATCCAGCCCGGAAGATTGGTCGCCAGGGCCATCTTTGGCACTCTTACGTCTCACGATTTTCTTTTTCTTCAGCTTCTTGTTAGGCGAGGGGGTTTCCGAGACCTGGCCTGGAGACTGCGGCTGTTTCGGGTTAGGTATTGAGACGACCTCTGACGGATATGTCACGGCCTTGTCATTGGGTAACGAGGGATGGGGGACCTGGATGGGGAAATAATGAAATAGTTAATTAATTAGAATACTGAGTAGGTGCCGTTCTTCCTAGCATGTTGTTGGAGACGACTAAGGGACTAGGGGTAGTTAGGTTTAGTATGTATTTAATTGAGGAACAACTTTATATAGTGCTTGTATTAGTACATTTTGTCTTAGACTTTGATAAGCTGTATATATGGCAGGTAAAGTAAAAGGCACAGTAACAATATTCATTGTATTACGTTCTTATACGCTTTAACGGGTATTACACTTTAATTACCACTCAAAAAGCTTTTCATCTCTGAATTTCATTCGAATACGCATGCTCACTAAATACTTGAGGCTACCGGCCCTGGAATGCTCACATGGCATTCCACGTCTAAAACAACGCAGTGGATCGACCGCCACAATCCATTTATAACGTGCGCTTCAACTGATTTAATCTTCATAATTTAATGCGCTTGTTTCTCAAGCACTCTAGGCACAGGTTAAGAACTAGGTTTTAGGTCAAGTTTGGGGTGTTGCGCCAACGAGTGAGGCACCAGCCAAATAGCTGACACGGTTAGTTGATCAGCTATACGCTGGGACTGACACGACTGTTTCTTATCGCTAATTTGAATGTCATGTTCCGTATAAAGCTCAAATTTATTAAAATGGAATATATTTTCTAACACATAATATCATAAAACATGAGTGCTTTTTCGTCACAATATTGAATAGATAACTAAGTAAACGAACAATATTCTTGTTTGCTACATACGTATCGATCTGTATTAATGAGAGTTAACACTTGAATTCATTGCAAAATATTCTTTTGGATTATTCTATCACTATGTTCGGTTTTCTACAAACTTGGACGCAAATTGGGGACGTAATAAAATAATAAGGGCGTGAATTTTAAATACATTACATAAACGGCAAGCCTTTGCAAATGGAGAAGATATAGCTCCTTAGTTTTTCCTGTCAAGTAGACTGAAACTTTCGATTCAATAAGCTACATATTGGAAAGAATATCATACCCTAAGTTTTTTCCCATGAATGCGTTGAGACTTCTTAGTAGTCCGATTTAAAACACCGTACGGAGACCTCTCCGTGACTACGTTATATCGAATACCTCTCGAGTAAATGTAGTTTTTACTCTTCGACGCACCATAGTTCATGTTAGATGGAACGAAAAAAATGTAGACTTAGGAAGTAAATATCGGGACAAACCCAGCTCCCATTCCTAGTTTAAGAAAAGGATTTTAAGAAATGTAATTTTGTTTATAAATTCATTTTGTTGACGCTATAGTCTTAGTTTGGTTATCTGTCAAACATCTGTCCATGACACTGACATACTTAATGCTATTTTGACGTATTATACGTGTCTAGGAAAAAGTATGTGAGTGAAAACATATTGCGGGACGGTCAAAAACTTTTTAAAGGCTTTTGTACAGAGGGCTAATAAATAAAAGTTTGAAAGTTTGTCTGTCATCGTACATTCTAAAAGCAAATTGGATATTCTTCTTTCAGAATTATCTGATTATGATTTGGTTTTTTACATATATATGCCCATACACATAACGCTTGATTCTCTGTATATGAGGGGTAGGCAAAGATTACGGATTTATTTAATTTTCTATACATGAAAGGATTTGAAACTATTAATTCTTAGCTACTTGTAAAATATTGGACTCTATTTTGACTTGCTTGATTATCCTGTTTGTAAATTACTTACAAAGCTACGTTATTTCAGTACATTTGACTCATGGATTTGGCATGTGCATATGCAGTTAGGTCAATATTTATATCGAATACAATAATATTTACGTACCTATTGCGTACATGTTTACAGTCAATCAAGAGTTTATCTCAGAGCAATGATAAGGACATAATTATGTACCTTTCATAATCATTAATTGAAACAAAGACGTTAAATAATTAGCAAATAAAATAGATCTTATGATTTACCGTAATCTCTATATGTTAAAATCGAAGAAAACCGAAACACTACCGTACATCGAACAAATCCTACGATCATAAACCCTATTTATTACCAGTGGTAGATACTCGAGGGTTTGAACCCTGTACCCACTGATACAGACTCAAGCCCCTAGAGACTAAGCTACAAAATTCATATCATCCAATCTAAGCATCTTAATAATGATATATTTCTATGAATTATCTACATTTTATGCATATTCAGGTGCGCCGGAAGAATTTGCGGTTGGAATGTTTCCGCAATAGTTTATAAATGGCGTAAAACTATTAAAAGACTACAGACCTGGAGAGACGGATAAAAGAGCACTTCACAAATCATGTCAAGGTCAATTCCACTCCTAGCGCGATTAAATGAATCACTCAACACGTGGTTTTACTCAACATCACTCAAAAGTGTTCAAAGGAAAATTTCGTCAAAATCACAATTGTTAGCTGAATGAATGAAAATGTTAAATATATTAAAGATAATCCATATTTTTTTAATTACACATGACACATTGCAAATTAAACTAAGTAAAAATAATAATAAAATCAAGTTTTAACTTCAAAACCACTTATGAATTCAAGTTTATAAAATTCGTAGAGAGAAATTTTCACGTAAATAATTTCTATAAATTAACGGACACTTTTTCGACCACGCGTGTATTCAATCTATCCTTACACTTGTTTTTCAGACAATCGACTGAGAGAGTCCGCGGCTCCACCAAAAGTAATATTGCAAAGTATTGACATTTGACTAAAAGAAAATTGGCATTCGGCCATACGAACCGGTGTCAAACAATAAAATCGGTCACCGGATTAAATAAGACAATATAGGATTGTGTCGGCACTTGATGAAACATAATAACATTAATCCCAAAAACAAGTACTGTACCAAAGATTGTACAATTTAGTTGGTTACGAAAAAATTATAGAAATTCGTTGATAATAGGATGTAGTCTTGAGAAAGTAAAATCTTTACCTTTTCTTCTTTCGTTAATTAAAATTCATAATAAGTTTCATCAATTAAAATGTATGTGCTTTCAAAATATGTATATGTAGAATATCTTACTAAATATTTTAGTTCCAACATATTTTTGTCCCATGTTCGGAGGCATTGAATTCCAAATTTTAACACTTGTATCACGCGAAACACGTGCTTAGAGATCCCGCCACATAAGGTGGCAGTTGGAGGCGTCGCCACAGTCGCGTAATTCAGTGTTACCAGTAAACACGCCAAAACTAGCACTCACTGTGCCATACGGCTCGATACATTATAGGTTTCATTTGTAACGGTCTTTGGTTGCAGAGCTATAAACTCAAATAAAACAAATTAATATATCAAAGTCAAAATATGTTTATTAAACTATTTCAAACATGATTAATAATTAACGGGACTTATCCTTCTTATTATATATTACATATATTATGTGTTCCTTCACTCTGTCCGCAATAGACCGTTTAGTGTGTTCGACGTAGGATTTCCCACAGCTGCAATCAATCTTATACACACCCTTATATCTTATATCATGAGTATAAATCGCGAATCTCTTAAAACTATTATTTCAAACATGGCACTGAGCATTGTCTTTACATATTTTTTACCGAGGTTAGATCAGCGGAGACCCTAGCTTGGAGAAGAACTAACAAGAAACTCCGGAAATCAATTTATTATAATCACCCTTAACAAACATAAAAATTACAAAGAGTGGGCAAAAAACACAACGCTGGTAATACTAAATTTACCTTTCATACAAAATAACACGCAATGGCGGTAACGTCAAATTTAGTTCCAAGTTTGGCTACTGCCACCTTATGTGGCGGGATCTCTATGAAAAAACACTTACATCAAAACCACAAAGTAAAAATCCATCAACATGACACTTCATATCATTTGAATACACCATTAGCAAATCATATATTCGTATAACGAAGTTAACATTACTAATTCTTAAAACACTTTTTCTAAATCTCGTCTCAAGTATTACGTTGTTATTATTAAAATCTCTGCTTGCTGACACATTATGTAAACAGATAAAGTGAATAAACAGATGATGCTATAACGTGCCTTCCCTCACAATGCCATTCATCCGGTTTGATTAACACAACCTTTGTAATAATGTCACTCTAATAATACTCTTAGTTTATGTCCGTAGTTCTAAAGGTAAGGGATGAAGAAAACTTTAAGACTACGTAAGTAAATTAGTTTTGCGTATAATCAGAAACAAAGAGACCTACTGCACCTATTTATGTAAAAAAATATATGTATGATTGAATCTAGATTTAGACCGTTGAAATAATTGTACTTACCTATTAAGAAATTTTGTTTAACACATTTTAGATTTCGAGGTGTGGATATTACAGATATCTAAGAGGAAATCGAATAAAGCTAAACTTTTGGCAGGAAAAAAATACGTATTTCGCTTATGAAGACCAATTTTTTCAGCCTTTGTTATTTACAAATTACTTTTACCAATACTACTTTTACCAACTATTATTTGGGATACTACCTAATAAAAATCATGCTTTATATCATGCTGCAAAAGTGTTGTTTGAACCTAGGCTTTATGTAAAACTAAACTGACACAATTACTGCACTTATCGCGTGGAATTATCGTGCAAAAACTTTTAAGCAACCCTACGCCTCATCTAGGTCAGTAATAAAGCCTTAATTCATTTAGTTCAAAACTATGTCGGCAGGTAAGTTTGCCACTGAGGTGGAAAGCACGAACTTTTATAAGAGCTTCCAAAGTTCCATATTTCACTAAACTATTGTTCCAACATGACCAAGCTATAAAATTTATGGCAAAAATAAAATCCCTCTTTGAGCCCTAACAGTTTTTTTTGTCCCATTAAGATCCCAAAGTTAGCCAAAGCCAACGTTTCCAAAGTTAGTCTTAAGAAGCTCGTATGATAGATAGTTATACAGTCGAAAACTAATGTTTTTAATCCATTTTCATTCACTACAAAATACGTGTCACGATTATAAACCCTTTCAGGATAGCCAGACTTTAATAAAATTGTTGGAATTAGCCCAAAAGAATAATAGATAGCACCTAGCGTGACAGATAGTTCATCACAGTTCGTGTACACTAACTATTGCAAATCTATAATGTTTTTACGTACGTGTTACAAAATCAGATTTCTTAGCGCTCTCTTGTAATCTAAAACGTCGCGACAAGTCTTCTTAAATCAATAACTGACTATTATTGTCAAGGAAAGTAACTAAATAGAATATAAATCTCGTATCTAGACGATAATCTAGATTTTAAAATATGATGTAAAAAACTGGAATGGTATCTCACAACGATATTAATGTTCTGTTGTTATTCAGGGTTGTCAATAAATTTCTTTTCATGTAAATAAGCAGTATTATATGCGTAAAGTAGCATATATTTATACAACAGACGACAGAACTAAACTTAAGTTACTTATATTTTATAATTTCATTTATTTTTTAAGATATTATAAACATTACTTATATTACAATATTTTGAAGACTAAAACATACTTGATGTTTTGCATAGTTATTTACAAGCATAATGTTCACTGATATTATATGCTTTTGTCTCATAACATCAATCTATGAAAAATTACTTGTAATAAACAATTTCACTATACTTATATGTCATGGTGGTTTATTATTAAACATGTAGTTGAAGGAATTCTGCGTATTGATAAACTGTTTCGAACTCAGGGCATAAGATAAATTAGTACATACATGTCATTTGATATTGTTAAAAAGATTGATAAACACAAAACCAGGAAAATACCTACTATGAATAACAAATGACACTAACATAAAATATCATTTTTAATTGTTGACACTTTAAAATATACTCTAAAGTGGGCGTTTGTCCTTGAGATTCATTAAAGTCTATTATCAAATACCTATGTGACAGTGAAAAATTATAGCTTACATATTTAGCAAGGCTTGGGTAGAAATATTTGCATAGAGCAGATCATTTTGCACAGCTATAATAATCAAGTATAATATTTAGTACTTATTCTTTGAATTACACTATTGGTCCTCATAAACTACAAAATACTTCAATAAGAACAACAACAAAAGTTTTAATCTGACCTCTTAGATTTGCGCATGGCCCTTAACAAAAGAAATTAATGACAGGCAAAGTTAGCATCTAGTTTGTTATAAAAAGACTACATTTAAGGAAAACTTATCAAAAGGTTTATTGGATATACCTCTAAACTCTCACACCAAGACTAACTAATCTAAGGAATAACAAGATATCCAAGAAAGGCAAAAAACTTAGCAGGTATAGGCGATGAGACAAGAAGCCTAGTATTTATTGTTGGATATCCTGTTGCTTATCTCTGAGTTCTTCTTTAGACATATCAAATTAAAACTTACCCTTGTTGCCGACTTCTTTGGCGTGCAGTCAGCTGATTTGTCAGGCGGAATCAAAGGCTTAGTATTGGAACGCAGTACATGGACTTCAGTTTTAGTAGGACTAGGCTTTTCTTGAATTGGCATCGGATTGAATTGATTCTTAAGATCCCTGGATTGATCAAATGTGACTTTTGGCTGAATGGGATGTGGTATGTGTCTGTAAGAAATAGTTTGTGTTGTAGTCATTGGCATCTATTATAACACTAAGCATGTCTATAATTCCCAAAG
Source organism: Leucoptera coffeella (assembly GCA_030578115.1). NCBI lineage: Eukaryota > Metazoa > Arthropoda > Insecta > Lepidoptera > Lyonetiidae > Leucoptera > Leucoptera coffeella. Next base: position 56,559 of record JAMBLF010000456.1, on the reverse strand, counting down.
GGATGGACACAACAGAATTTTTTTAAGTGCTTTTAGGCACATTCAGAATTTCTAGTTACACAATTGCAAAGTTATTAATGCACAAGTATAAAATCTGGCCTTGCTCATCTAGTATGTGATTTTGCCAAAATTGACGCTACCTAACTGAGCAATAGTCAGAGCCATAAAAAAACAAAAAATAACTGTAGGTCGTCAAAGTTATGTTATTACAATTTCACATATTATATCAGTATTATGGATATGTTGTTGACTCGAAATCAATGTTTTTAAATGTTATTTTAATCTGATAAGTTTCCATCAAGTCTACCGTAGCCCTATGTAAATTTATTAATATTGATAGCAACTTTTTACCCCTCACTATACCCAAGAATAGGCAAGTTCCACACATTGTTTTCATCCACTTATCTCAGAAATAGAGAAAATATACCTACTAGTTAGCATTACTCAGTAATATTTTAAACATATAAATTACCTCATCATAGGAACTATAGCAGCAGACAAATATGGAGAGGGACGGTTCTGTGGAAAACCAGTGTTATCCTTGCCTCGTTTTGACATCGATAGATAGGTGCATCGACTGGAACATAAAAAGGAATGTCAAACACTAATTCAATCTTAACTACATTGTTGTTCATGACTGATATACATTCTTCTAATAAACTCATTATATTATTTTTGTATGATGTGTACACTTTGTATATTACAATAATTTCCATACACTAATACATACATACACATCATGCCTAATTCCCTGTAGAGAGGTAGGCAGAGATCATAGGTCCGTAGAATGTATAATCTCCATGCATTTAATTTCAACACACAAATGCCAGCACTGCACCAATACTAATTCTACAAGTACCACACTATGTCTTCAAGGATATGTCCATCCAGAAAGGGATTTAGGGTCATAAATATGTATGGTAGGTCATGTCACAAGGTCCCCAAAGTTAATTTATAAATACAGATTGGGAATCACAACATTAGTGTTCCTTATCTCTATATGTTAAAAGCACAAGCAGAAGTAAACGAGTCTCCACGGGACTAAAACTGATTCTTATTTGAAAACCATACAACTGAAAAATGTAGGTGTTTTGTTGTTATGATACACTTACCTGTCCATTGGACATTTTGAAGGAATAGCAACATGATTAACTTGAAAATTATCAGATTCGCTCGCAGCCCTCTGTCTTCTGCGACTGTCAAATGCTGAGTTAACTGACTGCGTCACTTTTGATCTAGGTTTCTTGAGAATACTTTGCGGCTGGCCTTTAGAGAGGTTAGGACTATTCATTATTGATTTAAGGGGCTGTTTGTCAAAGTCCATCATCTCTGAATCATGTTTATCGTGAAAATCTTCTACCTTAGGTAATAAATTACTAGTGAATACAGGCATTATAATAGGTCTAGTCTGACTTGTATTGATGGCGGGTTTTCCATTTACTAGCCTGTAAAAGATAATTAAATATAATTGCACAATTAAACATATTAAGCAGATTTTAATATTGTTGGGAGTTGCCCAGTATAGATAAATACCAAGCACACCATGAATGTGTGGTTTATAAGGTAAACAAAGGCACAAGGTCAGGCTAACCTCACTCTCACAGAGCAAAATGAAAATGTGCCTTCAATGATGAGATAGTTTTGTGAGCTAAATATGTTCAGACAAATTAAACCATGGTTCACAAGTCAAATTTATCTGATATCAAGAGGTCTCAAGCCACAATTAATAGTACTAGGTACTATAGGTACATTAAGATAATTTTAATCTGAACATTTATCACATAAAGCTACAAGTAATTTACAGGTTATACTGCCATAGCAGTCACTTACCCAGTATACTTGCTTGGGTCGTGGTCCATCTCATAGTCACCGTTATGGCAGGGCTTATGTGAATGATGCCGTTTCGGAAAAGGCTGACTAGAATAACCAAACTGATTCTTGCAATGCAGGAGGGTTCGGTTGCTACGGCGAAGAATAGTCAATTCCTCGTAAGGGGACCGCTCGACTCCTTCACTACGACACCTACGGCGAAGCACGCGGGCCGCGGGCTTTTCAGCCCTATGTAGTTCTATCACAGACTCCAATGGGTCGCATACGTCAACGGTAGCTGCGCTGCCCGTACCTTTATCCATAATACTTTTCTTCAGCACGAGCACATTGTTCACACATTTATACAATCAATATTTACAACTATTTATATGTGTCTATATAAAAACAAATTCGGTTCGATTGTTAAAAACGCGGTTGACAGATCAACATGCGACTCCAAACATCTGCTGATAACCACTGCGAGTCAACAAAATGCAATTATTAGATACGTTTTTTGAAAATAAACTGAGCACAATAAAAAGTCACAGGCTTTTCAGTCTTGAGATCACAAATCCACTACTCACATCTCTCACTCCCTCTTGTGTAGCTTTTTCATCACAGCTATGGCGTTGATTGGTAAAAATTATATTAAATATCATAAAATTATATGAGTAAATGAAGCGTTATATAGTGTTAGAGGTAGTTAAAAAATAAAAAGAAAATGTACTGAGGATAATGTTTTTTTGGCCTAAAATAAAAATCGGCATAAAATGTATGGTTTTGTAGTTTTTGTGAATGTGCGTGTGTTTGTGACAGCAGTAGCACATACGGTTAGAAGATTATGTCATTTTTGCCTGTGTGCGTGTATTGATACTTGTTTCTGTAAAAATTAAAGCATTCACTAGACGAAGAACGAAATAAGGTCCTAACTTAAATTAAAATAAGTATGCATATTTTATTTTCAGTCATGAGTTAAACCAACAAGATAGCACATAGGCGGAGAGATCCTTACCATGCTCATTTAATTTGACTGATAGCTATGTTTATAGATAGGCGAGTTTTATTGCTTGTTTAGATAAATTCATGATCAACAATCTTCTCATATTATTATTATCATGCAATGTCTCATGCTAATGAATGAAGAAACTGTTCTCAACAACATGAATACAATGCATCAATATTATTTGGCCAACAGTAAAAGCTTGTTTCCTTCATTGAACAATCATAGGTGTTGCCAGCCTAACTACCTTTGAAAATTGACAACAGCCAATAAAGTTCCCGCGTTAGCCAGATCGTAACTGAAATGCTATTATAATTATGATATCATTACAGTTTTTTACCCGGCATGTCGTTCGAATGATATTGAATTGTATACGATAATTAATTTAGTAATAGTTTATTTCAGACCATAATTTATTTCATTCATTTATAATACCGTCACGACCCCTATAATAAAGGTGGCAGAGGCGATGATGTTTCCGTCCATCCGTAACCGTTTAGAAAAATGGGAGTTTTATGTAGTCAACAGTTACTGACAGTTACAAGGTACAATATTTTATTCCGCGAATAAAAGAGAAAATTTTATATTTCTACTTGAGCGATGAGTAGTGGAGAGAATCAAAAAATAAAACACAAACTCACAATATCTAGCCAAATGTGATCAGAGAGACGATTATATGTTGGAAAATGTTCCATTTATTTATGTATTTACGACAATGATGCAAAGCTGACTATATTTGATAGCCATATATTTAATCAGAGGAGTAGGAGTCATCGCAGATTTCGCGAAGCATTATTCTCAATACTGGCTGAAATACAACACCTTCTTTCCTCACCCTCTTTAAGATCTAAACATGTTCGCATACATACTTCTTTTGCCACCCTTTATGAAAGTGTTGCCTATTTATGCATCATACTTCTTACTTGGAATTAGAGTGTGTTCTTGTTAAGGGTCATACTCCGTTTTAAAATATAAATAAAACAAAAAATATTTAGCAGGAATCTGTATTCTTTTTACACATAACCTAGACCATGTACTGTTTACTTAAAATATAATACGAATTTGACTTTCCTAAGTAAATTATCAGATGAGAAATAATTCATATTTAGTTACTTTAATATTACAACGCCGATATAGCTAACAGTGAAAAACATCACATTTCACTTCTTACATATATTGGAAATTTAACTTAAAACTAGTCATCCAATTATACATTCAAATATAAAACTTCCAACATCTAGGAATACTAAAACGAAACTGTGACACTATTCACTAAATGCCAAAGCTCCTTGCCTGCCAGTCAACACTCAATTAAACAACTCATGTACAAATCCAATAGCCATACTTAATGAATGAGCCAAATACCTTTAGAAGTTGACATTGCCTGATTGCATAGTATAATTTTCGAGATTACTTTTATTATTATTATCATAATTTTTTGGCAAAACATGAGTTCAGCTGACAGTGAGGCATACCAAGCGTATATGTACAATAAAATCAATTTTATTGTGACATCTTCCTTGTTTATACACATTCTGATATACATAATGCCACTACGTGTACTCCGCTGTACAATTACAAAGAAAAAGAAGCATGTTGTATTGAATAAGATAAAATATACCGTTTCAAATTAATGTATGTAGCTAAGAAGAAAACATCTACAAGTAAGTTAAAATAAAACTTAATTAAACCATGTTCTTAAACAATGAGTATAAAATTTATTGACATAATTTGTAATGTTTAAAATCAATGAAATATTCCACTTACAGTACAGTAATACAATGATTTATTTATTTATTTGCTTCCTCTATTATAACAATTTTCTTTAACTTTTCATGACAGTTTAATGTAAATTCTACATCAAAACCATTTTATAGCAGATAGTCATTACCTAATCTGTGGTAAGCCTTATCTGGTGAAAAGTGATTTTGAAGTGATCTTACAGCAGTTGTTTCACAATTTTGGTTGTTGGATAGCAAACCTCTGACTATACCACAAAGGATAATGGTCTTAATGTAATTCTATATTTATATAACTGGGGCCATTTTATATTGTATTTATTTTTTGCTGTAGTTTAAGTACAATAATTAATTAGTAATCTACAATGTTCCTTATGACAATTACAAAATAAAAAAATATGTTGTTTTGATAATTAAAAACATAAGCTTTTAAAACAATAATGTTATACAATTATTATGCTTCTAGAATAAATAAGAGTACATACAGGTTGAAAAGAATGTAAGGTCGAAAACTTATAGATTTATAAGAACGTCAGAATAATATCAAACATATGCATACAAATAATCGTATTATATTCAATACAAATGTCTTTTTAAATGTACGTGGCATGAGTACTCCTTTATTTATGCGCAAATTTGTGATATAAAAATAAATTATATAACGATGTTCTCTATTTGTCTTGACACCGTTGAATGTTATCTGAAAGAAAAATATATATCATTATTTATTTTATTTCATAGCGGAGGTTGCAACAGGTCATATATAATACAAAAATCCATATCTGTACTGAAACAGATGCTGTTTTGCTATTGTAATTGGAAGTAAACACATAGGATAATCGTTATCCGTGATTTCCGCTTACCCCTTTTTACACTTTTAATGTTGGTTTACCAAACTAAAAACACAAAAAGTACAGACAGTTCTGTGACAATCAACTCTTACTTAAGATTGCTAAAAAGTATTCATACCAGACTAGAAAAGTGGCTTTACAATATCATGACTCCGTGGTTCTGTCCACCCCAAAAGGGATTAAAGTAAGTGAATGTCTACATTAAGATTGTAACAACTCAAAGAAAAGTATCAAAAATAAAAAATATAAACATTGCTCTCCAATGGTTCTGACATAAGACCAGCGTTGCGTTTGCTATCAAACGCAACATACCCAGCTGAGTTGGAACCCTTTTGCTGCGCCAATAACATGTACAAGTTTTAACCCCTAGTTTGTAAGTTTTAATTGTAAACGTTTTGTATTGTGTATGTTTTTGTTACTGTAAATAAACGCTTTTATTATTATTAAAAACTCTACTCTTTATTTAGAGTGTCCATTACACCATACCATCACTACATAATATAAAACAAAGTCGCTTTCTCTGTCCCTATGTCCCTTTGTATGCTTAAATCTTTGAAACTACGCAACGGATTTTTATACGGTTTTTTTTAATACTATGATTCAAAAGAAAGGTTTATATGTATAATAACATCCATTAAATAGTGGAGTAGGCTATATATTTTATACTCGTGCGAAGCCGGAGCGGGTCGCTAGTATATAATATGTATATAGTTGAAAACTACGTACCGTCACTTAGCTAGTAAGCAGCGCTATGTTAATCTCCTTGACCATCTTGACGCGGTGGAGCATCTTGGCGAGCGCCTCCCTGCTCAGCGCCTGCGTCGAGTACCACACTGGCGAATCGGGCACGCACGACCGCTCCGGCTGCAGGTAGAACACGTCGTTGCGCGTGCGCACCGATTCGGGACTGGGTGGGGTAAAAGATTACAAATTAGTTTGGCTATTACATACATACATACACATCACGCCTGATTCTCTGTAGGGGGTAGGCAGAAATCACGGATCCCCATTTGTACCGATCCTGACAGACCACTTTCGCTTCATTGACATTCATACATCCTCTCATACACTCTCGGCGGTTATAGGTACTCCTAACGTCACCTTTTTTCGATATAGCGTCTATCTGACTGTTATATGTCGTATTAGGCCGGCCCCTACGTAACGTTATTAGCTAGTATACGTACGGGTACCTAACAAAGTCAGCGCTTTAGCATAACAATATGTATAGTTTTATATTAACGAATTTTGGTACCTTTTAGAGTGGTTAGTACCGAGGAAACTATATGTTTGGTTGCTAACCCATCGCCATATAGATTCAATTTACACTTAGTCATCTCTAACAACATGCTTGGAATAACAGCAGATAGTTTGCATTTTATTAATGTTTGACTAGAACGGGACAAGAGTCTGGATAAAAGTTTAAAGGAGATATTTTATCCACGATGTTTTGCCCACCTCGAAAGGGGTCACCATCAAGAGCATATGTAGGTATTCGGTGTTGTGCTGTCCTGGTAGAGACTTATCAGTATGAGAGAAGTTCGGGCAAGTCAATGTATTTTTCCAGATTAGTCACAGTATAAAGTAGGATACATACCATTTAGAGATATAGAACTCGTACAGTTTAACTGGACAGCGTAGCGGGTTCTCTTCATTCTCTTGTTGCTCGTACACCTTCTTTTTTCTTGAGTTCGCCTCTGCAATACAAATGTACATTTGTTAATATTCCATTACATTCCGTCAGAGTCTGATAGAATTTATAGGCACATAATTACTTAGTGACCTTTGAAAATAAGGGGAGGGGGTTAAAATGGATTACAAAAACGAGAACCAGTCTCATATCTTTACTTATTACATCTGATTATACTATTAGGTGCTATTAGGGTTCTGAACTAGAAATTATTTCATACGACATTGTCTTCGTTCATACATACATACACATTCACGATTATAGTTTCTATTCTTATCACTGCCTTCGTGTTAATTTCATATCTATTGCTAGTCATAGCATGTAACTTACCTAACGCAGATTGTGGCGGATAGAACCTTAGTAGTACATTTCTGGAGCCGGGAATCTTCGCCTGCCCTGGCTGGTTGGGGTTCCGTTTCCAATGCTTCATTATATGGGAAAAGGAGAGCTGCATATGTTCGTCAACCGTCTGTTAAAAGAATAATATGTATTACTGTATTTTAGGTAAACATACAACATTAAACATATGTACATGTATACAACGCTCGTTTCCATATCATTATAAAAAATGTGTGTATAGTATTGTTCAATTTAACATGATATATTTAATTGCATATAACAATGGAAATCATTAATAGAAAACAGAGTTGGAATTACTTGGATAAGTAGATATTATCGGCTACAAGATATATGTTAGACACTGGATACAATCAAAACATATTACATTAGATTCTTACAGTATGATAAAATTGGGCTTTGTCTAGCCCAATATGGTAACAATTACATCATTTACTAGAAAATTACAGTTACGATAGACATGTCATTACAATAAAAATACCATAGAATACTCACAACAAGGTTGAAATGTTTCGTGTTGAAGAACATAAGCGTTGAGAGGAGGACGTGGGGAGAATGCGCACCCAGCTGCTTGCTCTCCCACAAATGCTCTTCTTCCACTCTCGTTACTATGTATTCTGGAAAGGAAAAGAGATTGTTAAGCATAAAGTGAGAATTCGAGCAAAACTGCCTATTAGAACTAGGCAATAGCAAACTGTTTCGTTGGATGCTATCTGAAAAGAGGGTGTTTTGTTGGCAAACGTGAACTTCGCAATCGTAAACTTTGAAATTATTTGCATGCGAACCTACTATCTTGCAAAGGATCGTGAAGTGTGTGATGTAATAAATGAAAGAGAAACATTGAGATACAAATTTAAAGTTTTACACCGTCACTATTCATATAGCTTTATACGATATTAAGATTACCATTTATACGTACTTATTGCTTATACATACATACGCTTCACGACTTGTGTATACACACTCCCTTTTTTATTATGGCGGGGCAGTCAGAGGCTTGAGTTCCCATCTTCGAAATTTCGAAGGCATAAATAAAATAAAATTTAATATTGCTTATAATATTATTATTAAAGCTATTACTTACGTGAGTCGTTGTATAAAACTGAGAACTTCCTAGCCACTTCATCTAAGCAATCCGTGAACTTCTCATAATAAGGGTCTGTGAATATATTATCTATTCTTCCATTTTCAAAAAGATATTGCTGTATACCTGTAGAAAACAAATGTTTTATTAGTCATTTTATATTAAAATTTATCAGCTAGGTCAAACACGTTGACCATTAAGAGTATATTAAATGAGAAAACCATTTCATTCATTTCGAGTGTCTATGAGAAGATGTATGAGTGTCAATGAAATGAAAGTGGTCTGTCAGGATCGGGACTAATGGGGATCCGTGATCTCTGGCTACCTCTCTACAGGGAATCAGGCGTGATGTGTATGTAAAAACATTTCACATTGACCAATTAATTGCTCAACACTCTTATCAAGTCTCATTGGTCAAGGGGCGTGGTTTAACTGAGTAACTACGATGCGTCAATATTTTCTTAACGAGAAGAAACATAGTCGTATATATCTAAGAAACAATATTAATTCAAAATGCAATGTTGAATTGTAATAGTTCTTTGAAGGATTTTAGCCAGACTTACATAAACTACACTATACTAATACATACACGACAAACTAAATACTTACCTAAAACCAAATAATAAATAGTGTCCGGCGCATATTCACTCCCATTAGGCTTTCTCACTTCCTTCACGAACAGGCAAAGGGAGTAATTCAGTTCATCCGCAGTCAGTTGCAGAATTTCTGATTTGAAAGGCTTTCTCCTAATGGAGCTCTTCTCGATTTCAGCATTCTTCGTCATGACCCACTGTTTCCACGCATTCACACCAAACGTATACTGGAAAGGGTAAGTCATAATTACTGTCTTGTTGCCTGAAGACATAAGAATCTGGTAAGGTAAACTAATGGGTGTAAGTAATCTATAATAAATATTATGTTATATAGATCTGAAATAAACTTAAAGCACACACACACACATGTGAAACAACATATAAGGTCAACGGCAACGCCAGGTGAAAGATATTTGTCGTTGCACGTATATTTGGGGAGTTATACATTCAATTAAGTAATACTCAAATCAGAGCAGTAGTTATAGATTTAAATAACAACCGGATTAATGATGTTAAACATGCATGGTTTTTGTATTTTGAACCTATAAAATAATTTATAATTTTGTCTCATGGTTTCTTTTAAGAATATTTTGCATACATAGTAGTAAACTAGGAACTTTATTAGACGATATATCAAAACACTATTTGTATGTACGACGCCGAAGTGTTAAGAACAGAAGATCATGTATGAGAAGGCTAATGGGTATGAGTGAAACAAGAGATTTATTAGGATCGTTCCAGTTGGCGATCGATAGTCTCTGCCTATCCTGTTAGAGACGTGAATATATGTTTGTATTACCTTGAGGCACATATTAGCATCGGGCTTCTCAACAGGCTCTCTCTGGGGCTCCGGCGGCGGCTGGGGCTCCGCCCTTCTCCGTTTAGACTGTCTACCACCCCTGTTGGGAGAGGGCGCCCGCTTCCTCGGGGCCGTCGCTCGGAGAGCAGCTACTGCCCTCTGTTGTTCTAGCACCATCATGTGGTGGTGATGCATGTTCTCTGCTTCCAAGCCTGCTAAAATTGTGTATGTGGGTGATGAGTAAATAAGGTATGGTGCTTGATACTTAAGTATTTAAGGGCCATTAATTTATAAAATGTTCTATGTTAACGCCATCGCATCTCCAAAACAGGTTACAAATGACCAAAGCGATATACATATCTACGGGATTCGTGCACTCAGAAAGGGATTAAAGAACGTGAATAAATGTTGTATATTTTGACAAGCTAAACCAACAATACCAACGCATATTTTACAACTAATTAGAACCCATCACATATCCATTTCATACATTAAAAAGCATACGCTTTACGACTTGTATACACACACACTCCCTTTTTATTGTAGCGTTGCAGTCAGAGGCTTGAGTGCCCATCTCCGAAATTTCAAATAATCCATTTCCTTATAACATATCCTTACCAATGCCAGGATGTGAGCTCGGCGTGATAGTGTTAGCAGTCATGGCGGACTCCAGGTCAACTGGTTGCTCTTCATACTCCGTGGCCATCTTGAGAGCCATTTGCAGCATGTCCTCTCCGAAGGCATTGTTGCCGTCCATTCCGGCTACGGGACTGAAGCTCGGGGCTGCTGGTTCTGTGGAGACATGATAGTTGGATATGTATTTTAGTTACTATGAGACCGGGTCCAGTATATCAAATGAGGACAAATAGCGAGTGTTTAAATGTAACTATGCATTGTATTGTTGAAAGAGACTTTTGTACGTGTTTGAATAATTTAGAAGCCTGCAAAATGTTTTACATACATCAAGGTTTTCTCAAGAATAACCACCTAAAACACCCTTATATACAATAGTCTTTTTTCAGAGGTTTCCATCATTTTTTAATAATTATTTCCATCCCAATCCAATTAGAGATAAACAGAACCCACTTACACAACATATTGTTTATATTGCTATAACCTCTTTTACGGTAATACACTTAAAGTACATTTGTACTTTCACGATATTGTTGTTCACAGCAAAACCACTTTTATACCAACACTCTTAAGATCCATTTTAACTCACCAGTCTCCTCATCCGTATCGGAGTCACTCTGATCCTTCTTCTTGTCCCCAGCCACCATCTCCGCCATCATCAGCAACTCAGCCTCGAACGGATCCGTCGGCATCTTATCATGGATCTTATTAATTTCCTTCATGATACCCTTGGCAGAGTTCCTGGTAGTCGGTATGAACACCGGCGTCGGTATAGGCAACGGTATCGGCACGGGCACGGGGAACGGTATCGACCACATCGCACACGGTACGGGCACGTAAATAGGAACGGGAATCGGTATTAGTACCCTTCTTTCTAAGCTGGAGTCGGTTTGGCATTCTTTAGTGCACGGATGAGGTCTGCAAGATACTCCTTTTGATACCGTTAAAGGTTTCGTCATAGTAGCTTTGTTGGCTGATTCGGTTGGTGGTAATGTTTTGACCAATACGTGGTTGAATATCTTGGGCGGTGGTGGCGGGGGTGGGGTAGCGGGTCGCGGAGGGGGAGGCGGGGTTTCCGGTGCCTGAGCTTCCGGTTCCGGTGTTGGCGGCAGCTGGTGTGCTAGTTGCTTCTGATGGATACGTTTTGACTTAGCGCGGGTTGGTTGAGCACCCGCTGGACTCCCGGCAAGCGATTGGACGTTTGAGATGATCGGTAATCCGGTTGAACGCTGGTTTTTAGTTTGAGCTGCAAATAAATATTATGATTACTGCTAATGCCAGGTGGGCTAAAAATAACAGTTTAGTGTATTTTAGTTAAAAAGCAATCACATAAAGTAATTAGCATAGTGTGTTACTGATAAAACAATTGTTTACTGATATGTTACACAAATAAACTTACTCCACGTTAAGGAAAACATAACATTTCGCCAAAAAAGATTTCACGGGTTCGAACATTTACCATTTGATCAGTAATTGCATTCAATACTCACATTTATTAGCCGCAGACACCGTGGTCCTTCTGGGCGCTCCTGTGGGCACCGCTTTATGCTTCTCCACGTCAGTCTGCAATCCAATTGGAGTTGCCGCTTTCGTTGCATACTGGCCCTAAATAAGATATCACATTTTACTATTATAATAAATAGGCTTTTGTTATAATCTGAATAGTAGCTGTAGTTTATGTACAGTCTTTATAACAAACATAAATACAAAATCTCCTTCGTCAGTTATAAAAAAAATTTAAGTTTTAAGGGTATTGATATAGAATATAAGTGATGGGTAGTTAGCCCATTGATCAATAGATTCCATAGACAGTCACATAATCGCCTCCTTAGGCATATTAAGTATTCTATTTATACCCTAGCTACTTACTTGGAAGGCCATGACGCACTGGTAGGTGCAGAAGTTACGAACGGACGCGTCAGACATCGTCAAGTGGAAATGCGCTACGGAAACTCGCTTGCACATGTCACATTTTGTCCTGCAAATACGTAACACAATTATAATTCAAACTCATTACAAGTTTAGAAGTCTGCTTACATCAGATGCTATGGTTAATTAATAATTTAATTCCCAAAACGACATGTAATAGAAGTAAGATTAATTTTAATTATAAAATAAAGATGCAAATAGACTCGATTGAGAAAAGTTTTCTGAGTAACTGGTAAGGCTGGAATTAGACCACGATATACTGTTTATTTGATTATTACAAATTATAGGATAAAATTTGGTTATGGTAACAATATTATAAATATCCTATCGCTTTTATAGGATAATATATAAAGTTATAGCATGTCCTAAAAATATATAAAACAATAACTCAAAATTGTAACTCACCGTCTCGACGAGGCCGCATTAATAGAAACTTGATACAGATTGTAGCAATTGATGGAACACATCATCACTTTGCCCACTTTGATCATGTCGAAATTGTACTTTTTCACTTTGCACCAAATACAGGGCACTATGCTACGAGTATTGCTGATGTAGATGTTGAGGCAGGACTGCGTGCAAAAGCAATAAGGCGTCGTGTCCTCGTATATTGTGAAATGCATGTTTCCTTTCCTTTCGAAGTACTTTTTACACCACCTACATTGATCTGTGGAGAGAAAGAAGGATAATGAGCTGTGTTTTACTTACAGAAATGTGGTATACAAAGAATAGGACCTTTTTTAATTTAAAACTATGTCAGCTTTACAAATTAAATAGGCAAAGATTAATAAAGACGAGAAGTTCCTCAATAAAAGTAGAAAATTTCTATAACTTGAATTGTCTACATTTTAACATGTCGAATACTTTACAGATTAGTCTTAAATATACAGACACTTCTCAGTTAACTTCAGGACCACTAAGTTCAACATAAATTCTGTTCATTGAGGTGCTACTACACTTATACAAATAGATCGTTTAAGTTTTAGATCAAAAGTACAAATCAATGCATTTTCCATAAACAGATGGCTTTAGTAAAAACATTTAATATTAATAACATTTAATAATTCAAAATTAGCTCACCAGGAAACAGGTTATTAACGAACTTGAACGCCGCAAAGCAGGGATCCGAGCACAGCCTTTGAGGGACCTCTCCTGCTACATCCACTTCTATAGTCGTATTCTTCTCCAGCTGACACACCGCACACTTAGCCCAGACCGGCTGAGGAACCGGGTTCTTACTCATCTGGTCATACTTGGCCATACACACTTGCGAACAGAAGTCTTTGAACTGTCCCTTATCACCCACCGGAGCCAAAAAACCCTCGTGCCCATCAGAAATATCCTTCTGACAATAACAACAGATCTTCAACCCCTTTTTGAACTCTTCCAAGCAACTCGAGTTGCAAAACTGTCGTATATCATAACCGAACCTCACACAGTATTTACCTAAACTAGTATGGGGCACTGAGTTTTTACAATTCACACATTTTGAACCCACTTGGTTCTGGTACAGAGTTATGCAGGCTTCGTTGCAGAAGTCCATGGTTTCCCACGAGAGGGTTTTGTCGAAGTCTTTTAGAACAGTTGTGCATTGCATACACTGCCTTATAAAGGTCCTTTCTCGCTCCTCTTTCGCCGCTTCTATCATAGCTGGGGTCTTAGCCTGAATCTTCGTCGCTTCATCAATATACTTATCCGTGGCATTACTTATCACTTTGAGTTTCACTAAAGGCACTGTTTTCTGGGGTTTCTTCGAGTTAATTATATATCGTCCTCCCTCTTTGTCGTTCAACACTTTGATGCAACCGAGGTTACAGACGAAAAGATGAACTCCATATCTCGTTAGGTAATAATAGCAGACTCTTGTTTCTTTACAAACGAAGCAGTAGTTCTCCGCTGTCGTGTCTGGGTCGTGAGAGACAGATAGACGTCTGCTTTTGTACGTGTAATGGTGAACCTCATCTCCCATCATGCTTTCGAGGCATTCCACTGAACAATAGTTCGTATCCTCACCATCATAATTGTAATAGAAGTAGCACAATTTCTTTTCCTCGCATTCGGAGCAAATCATTAGCCGGGGACTGATTTCCACTATCTGGTATTTCTGTTGGACGTATATCTGTTGTTTGGGGTGCTGTCTCTTGAAAGCCGATACACAGTTCATGTCACAGAAGTACTCGTAGTGGTCGCCTGGCTTGTATCTGAATATGCAGAGCTTCTGCTCGTGGCAGTGAACGCATTTGGCGAGTTCTAATTTCGTTTGATGTATCACATTCTTCTCTGATAGCTCCTCAAACTCAATATCGCGTTCTGAAAATATTTTATAGTCAAATTAAATATACTGGTAAAACATCAACTTCCAGACAATATCACCATAGTTTAAACTAAGTTTTAACCAACTTTAATTAGAAAAAATACTAGAGGGATAACATGACTTATTGGAAGTACATAAATAATTTATCGAATATTCAATGACAACTATCAATCTTAACCAATACGTACCACCGTTTTCTCGCAGCTCATCATTAGCTGCATTTTCGTCCTCATTTCTATCCTCATTGTTGTTTCCGGATTCAGCTGGAATTTCATCCACTTCCATTTGTTCAGATTCTTGTTTAGGAGTCCTTAGGAACTCTGATAACTCCGCTGAGAAAAGGATGAATGATTAGTTATTATTATAAACAACTACTCTATAACTGCTTTATGAGAAAATCACTGTGTTATAATTTTATTTAAAAGCTCCACTTGTTTGATAAGCTGACCATTAACTTAATAGAAAAAGGCTTAACAATTATCATGTGAAACAACTCACACATAAAATTCACCATCATATAATATCATGTACACATAAATCTAAACATTTACCAAGATTCAAGTGTTCATTATAGAATTTTTGAAATTATGACCACCTTGAAAGCATATAAATTTTACATACATACATACACATCACGCCCGATTCCCTTTAGAGGGGTAGGCAGAGATCACAGATCCCCATTTGTCCCGATCCTGACAGACCACTTTCGCTTCATTGACATTCATACATCTTCTCATACACTCTCGGCGGTTATAGATACTCCTTACGTCACCTTTTTTCAATATAGCGTCTATCTGACTGTTATGTCTTTATAAAATATATAAATTTTACATATAAATTCATCAGACACCAAATTCTTAAACCATACTAACCATCAGCCAGTTTCCGTTTTTCAGCTAGCACTTTTTCGGCGGCCATTTTATCCGCCTCCGAGATCTCTCGCTCTGTATCCGGTAGAAGGCACACCTCTTCATCCTCACCAGCCGTCACTTCTGGCACACTTTCATCTAAAGGTCCGTCCTCTGAAACAATAAGTAATATTTAGTAAATATAGTTTTAAGAGATTCGCGATTTATACTCATGATTAATAATTAATTAACGGGACTTATCGCGTAATTTTTTATATAATAAAATTACCTTTATTAACCCGACGTCTCGGCTACGTTGCAGTTACTATACTATCCCGTGATAAGTCCCGTTAATTAATTATTAATCATGAATATTTAGTAAAGGTTCAAAAAGTTGCTGCTATCTAGAAGTTCACTACCTATAGATACAGTCATTATGTTGTTGGTGCTTAACGCTGACAATGAGTGCATCTAATTTAGATTTAAGAAATCTCAGATACAGACTAAGTATGACCTTGATTAGCTTTAGCATTAGTATCAGGATCAGGCTAGCATTATTAGAAACATTAGTAACAAGTTGCTATCCTGTATACAAACACTGTAACTGAAATTTCAGTATGTTATTGTTACTTCTTTATCCACCTGCTAAGCTTAGCATACCGCTGCCATAAATTGCTTACCTGCTGGATCGTCCTCTGCAATATCATTTGATTCAGCTGGCCCATCGTCTGCGTCCATATGATCATCATCGTCTTGATCATTGAAAGACTTGGCTTCTGATGCGTTACTTTCTAAGGTATTGTTTGGAGTGATATCTTTTAAAAGGGCATCAAAAGGATCAAGGGCCTGAAAGTTTAAAAGATTGGCTGTTTAATCATGATTAATTTGTATACTTATATGCTAGTGCGTAAACATTGGAGGATAACTATCTGGGGTTAAGGGTTTCATGTGCTAGGTACTGCTTTATCAACCTTATAAAGGATTATAAACGTTTGCAGTGTATATGAAATTTTATTCCAAAAAGTAAGACTTTTTATAGCAAACATTATTGGACACACGTACATCATTATTGTAGCTGGAAAACCAACCTTATTAGAATGACCTGAGCAAAAGCATTTATATAAAAAAAAAAATTACTAATAGAGATCGCCCCACATAAATTGGCAGTAGACAAACTTGGAACTGACATTTCCGCCATTGCGTGTTATTTTGTATGAAAGGTAAATTTAGTATTACCAGCGTTGTGTTTTTTGCTCACTCTTTGTAATTTTTATGTTTGTTAAGGGTGATTATAATAAATTGATTTCCGGAGTTTCTTGTTAGTTCTTCTCCACGCTAGGGTCTCCGCTGTACTAACCTCGGTAAAAAATATGTAAAGACAATGCTCAGTGCCATGTTTGAAATAGTTTTAAGAGATTCGCGATTTATACTCATGATATAAGATATAAAGGTGTGTATAAGATTGATTGCAGTTGTGGGAAATCCTACGTCGGACAGACTAAACGGTCTATTGTGGACAGAGTGAAGGAACACATAATATATGTATACATTCAAAGAGAGCTTGTGATAGGGTCTATTTTAAATAAACATATTTTGACTTTGATATATTAATTTGTTTTATTTGAGTTTATAGCTCTGCAACCAAAGACCGTTACAAATGAAACCTATAATGTATCGAGCCGTATGGCACAGTGAGTGCTAGTTTTGGCGTGTTTACTGGTAACACTGAATTACGCGACTGTGGCGACACCTCCAACTGCCAATTTCTGTGGCGCGATCTCTACTGAGATCCTCAATGGCAAGTACACACAAACAGAAATAAACTCCAGCATCAACGAAGTGTAGAAACAATGACATTCATTCACTCCGGTTATAATAATCACCTCTGAATTGTCCTCTTGAGATTCTTCAACAGCAGCGGGTGCCGATTCAAACTCTGGTTCATTTGTTTGACTTTCATCTTTCGATTTATCAACATCAGGCATATCTGTTTTGTCCTCAGTCATAGATGCATCTTGAGATGCATTGTCCTGACTGTCCTCATTGACTGGCTCTGAAAATAAAATCATTTCATTCTTTTAAATGACACCATAAGGCAATGTAATTCTACAAAAAGGTATACCTCGGATTAAATTTAAAAGCTACGGTAACTACTTAAATAACTGGTTAATTTAAGGATCATTTACAAAGTTTACATATACAGATTTATATATCTATATAGCAATTTTCTCAGGCGTTGAATGTCGCGTAATGGATTCCGCAATTTTTAACATGACAATATTTTGTTTTAATTATATAGGTTTTGTTAAATATAAACTAAATTATATGGATATCTATTTTTTTCTTATTAAGTTAATTATTTTACCAGAAAACCGGTTTCAAAGTTGCGATCTATCATTGAAGGGTTCCTTTACGCTACTTTTTAAAGAGCATTTAAATAAAAAACTAAGCATATTATCATTAAAAAAATGTTTAATTTATCTTGAAGGATTCAATCAGTCTTATTTATAAGTCTTACATTATATTTTTTCCTTCATCAGAAGCTACAAAACCGAAAATATAAAATTACGTCACGCTTTTGGTACACTACACCTTAAAAAATAGTTTTATTGGATAAGTAAGCGATTGAACATGAAATCTGTTGAATTAAAACTATGAAAGTATTATATACCTTTAATAAAATATCAAAATATGTTAAAAAAGATTAATAATATTATAATTATTTGAAATAATTGCATGTTCTACAGTCGGACACGTCACGGTAATGGAAATGGAGATATTGGTTTACATGGCTACAAAAATTACAAAATTTATCATTATCTAGTGACTGAATACGAGTATTAAAATACAGGGTGTTTCATGACTATGAAATAATATCATTAAGGCAGTGTTGGGAGAGGTATTCTGAGTTAATATTGATAGTTTAAATTATCGGAATTGGACTTTTTTTTCGACTCCGCATAGACACTAGCGCCGTTAAAACTACCGATTTTTATGAGGAGACGAAAACTTGATTCTTCTTTGCTTATCATATTAATCATTTTCTTTTCTTTCTGACTCTTTTTTTGTTCTCTCCATTTCTGTCTCATCACAACTTTTTCATCGTCCACTAGTTCATTTATTTTCTTCTGAGTTTTTTTCAATCTTCCTAACTCTTTTTTCTTGAATTCCTCATATTTTTCAGGGTCTTGTTTCATCCTTTCACGGTACCGTTTAGAACGTTCAGCCGCTGTCAACGGCATGTTTAAATCTGAAATACACGATCTTTAAAGTCATTTGATACTTAACCTAATCATTATTTTATACTATTACTCTGTCCTAGCTGAGCGAATCAACGCGAACGTGATCGCGAAACAATGCGGCGCAAATATAACAACCTTATAGACTGTATCGCGTTATCCTAGGTGGTCAGCCACGTATAATCGCGGCGCACTGATAGCGATAAGAACAACGCAACACTAGTCTATGGTTGTTCCATTCGCGACGCTTCGCTTTGCGATTGTGGCCGCCTTGATTCGACCAGAAAGGACACAGCGTAACAGTTAGTGTCTAAGGGTCAAGTAAACTCAACTATGAACAATATCCAGCTAATATTATCTAAATCCAAAAATCCATACAGGTTTTTGTTTTAATAAAAAAAAAAAACTGGTACTAAAATTTATTATTATTTAATATAATTAATCAGATGTTTTGCGTTATCGCCGTTGTATAATAATATTGGTATATTGGGTGAAATCAAATGTTTTGTTGATACCAAAGGGGTCATTTGGGATCGTATTGGAAATAAGAATTGATAGGTCTAAAAAAATTCGAAAACAAAATAGACTTCATGCAAATCGACTAAGTTCATAAAATCGTTTTGTATGGAAATCCATTTTTTTTGTTTGACCTATCAATTTTTGTTCCTAAAACGATTCCAAATGACCCCCTTTGGTATCAACAAAACATTTAATTTCAGCCAATATACCAATATTATTATGTAGTATGTTCAATTACTTTAACAGGTTTATTTGACAGATAAAAAAAATTAGAAAAAAAAATCAAAGCTCCCCATACTAAAATTCCCAAGTTAATTTGTCACTTTGTATAAAAAGTAAAAAAAATGCGCACAAAATTCTACAGTAAATTAGTTTAAAAAGTAATTAAATTTCGATTCCATGTAAACACCAGCCAAATACACAATCTCGTAACGTATGGAATTGACATGTACACTACGTTCCGTAATGGATGTGACGTAACCTCACTTTCAGTCAAATAAATCAAAATAACTGTATATTCCTCAAAAGTACCATAAAACTGCTATTATCACATGAAAGCTTAATAAATTTAACCAAATTGTTAAAAATATCTTATAAAATATTATTTACTCACCTCAATACAGCCGTTCGTAGTGGAAGTAAATTTTTGTACCGTGACGTACGCGACTTACTTTTGACACTGTTTTGGCGAAACTAAACTGACATATTGATCAACGAATGAATGAATTGTCTTAAAATGTTGCCGGCATAAAAATAACATAACTTGTGGTAATATTTTTTTCTAGTAACACCTAAAATGATAGTCGTGACGTCCTGCGGAATTTCCGCTGTACGGAATTTTAACATTTATTATTTTGTTGATTTTCTTATTATTCTAGTTCTACTGTAATTGAAATAAAGTAAATTTTCGCATTTCAATCATACTTACACTTAGGAAAACCAAAATTATCAGCAGTATGACGTGTAGAAGTTGAAGCTTTTTACCTTCAAAGTTGAGTACAGGGGGTCAGACAGGTGACTGTTACCCTATTTTTCTTGTATTTTTCAAAATAATTTAATTATTATTCATTTATAGACTACAATTAAATGTTTCAATTACAGTTAATTAGTTGTTTAATGACATTCAATAAAAAAAACATTATCTGTAAAGTATATGATTGAAATTATTCGTATCCAAAGTAAGGAGACAGGTCTATTTCCTTAATACATCATCAGAGAAAATTGCCCGTATATGTAAACTATATAAATGATCTTATCGGTAAGTAGTTACCATAGAATTTTGTAGGACCTTTGAATTCTATCTGAACAACACTCTACATACAATTAAGAAAAACATGGTAACTACAAATAATACAGTAACACACCATACCAAAAATATCAAACACCACAAAAATTCAGATACACATGTAATTTAATCCCTTACGGGGTGGACATAACTTCGGAGACACAACATTTAGTCCCTTAAGTATAAAAATTGGAGTTGTGATGTCATATGGAATTTGAAGTAGCTCAGTTGTTTAAGGCTTGACTCTGTATCAGTGGGTGCATGGTTCAAATCCTGCTTGAGCATGTACCAATGGAAATAAAGTTTAATGAATTTATATGTATGGTTTCCACAATTAGTCCCCAGTGGGACCATTTTGTGTGATGTCGCTGACTATTCCAGCCAGCCCAGCACCCGCCAGAAGCGCTGAAGACGCCTAGTATCTTCACAGGCTTCCCAAAGCGACCCCGGTTTCCCAAGGATTTTAGCCCGTTCTTCAGCCACTGTCCCGCACTCCAGGACAACGTGGCCAATGGTTTCAATGCAGCCCCTGCACAGTGGGCTATCCATGATTCCGAGCTTGAATAGGTGCCTGTATAATGCTCAATAAATTGTACATTTTCATAATAAAAATACATTTACGAAATGCGTCTAACACTACGGTGTGGGTTAACATAGTGAGGATACCTACCTGGTAATATGTAGTAGTCAGTGCTTGTAAATAGCTACATGGCTTACCACTTGTTACATTGAGTACTGACTATCTGGTCAACACGTGAGTTTGAGCTTGCCATAGAATTGCTACCTCCGCAAATGCAGAGATGGACACCTGAACCTCTGAATACCCCGCAAGGGTTAATGGTTGTGAATGCGTTTGCTAGCCATCTCCATCATATAAAATGTCGTCCTGGAGTGTGGGGCCGTGGCTGAAGAACAAGCTTAAATCCTTGGGAAACCGGGGGCCCCTTGGGAAGCCTGTGAAGACACTAGGCGTCTTCTGCGCTTCTGGCGGGTGCTGGCTGGAATAGTCAGCGACAACATGCAAAATGGTCCCAGTGTGGACTAATTGCGGAAACCACGGAGCCCAATAAACTAAACTAAACATATAAAATGTCCAATTGTGAAACACTGTGCAGCCCTACTATGTAAAATACACAGAAAAAATACACTATAAATCCTATTCTAAGCTCACCTTTCGAAGTGTCTGCTTGAGTACTTGATGTATCTTGTATATCCTCTTGGCTATTAATATCTGACGGCTGACTATTAACATCTTGGCTATGGACATCCTCAGCTTGACTATTTGCAGTACTATCACTAAAATCTTGTGTGAATGTTTGGCTCACAGGATCAGCATCGTCTTCCACAACCTTATCTACATTATCATTAGTTTCACTAACACTTTCTGTATTCACATTTGACTCTTTCAAGTTATCCCTATTACTAACACTATCTTGACTATTATCACCACTTTCTTCTACTACACTATTATTTTCTGTTAATGATTCGTTAATATGATTTTCTAGAGAACCAGTCTCTTCGTTTGCTATAGGTTTTTGAATATTGTCATCGACCGCATCTTCCTGAGATCCTAATTTCGAAGGTTCTGTCACAGTTTCGGCTACTTCCGAGCTAGGAGTGTCTTGCTCCTCCATGATAGTCCTCTAATTTGTTTGAAACTTGTTCGTCTATTTATGAAGTTACATCTATAAACAAAAACAAATGCGGTTAATCTGTTATCCATAAAACTCAAGCCGGTATCGCAAATTTGAGGTTATGTTGTGCATATAAAATTTAAAATAATCGTCTTCCTATAAGAACAAACGCATTAGGCTATTTTCGTTTAGGATAATACACGACGCTTCAAAAGTTTTAATTAAACCTTCAGATAGCAAAGTTTTAGTTGTAAATGAAACAGAACGACGCCAAATATTTACACCAAAATATTTTACAGATGATGTTAACTTTTTAATACGGAAATATCATAATGAGTGTATCATGAACCTTCAGTTCTTTCAGAGTATGTTCTAGGATGTAAAATCATATAATTTTCTTCAATAAAGCAAAGTTGTTTCTTTGTCGCGCCACAATAACAATTAGCATTCTAGGCTGATTGTCAATAAAAGTATCACCCTGGATAGTTAATTATAGCATTTTCGATATTAAGTATCAATATTTTTTTAACTTGTCAGCAAAATATATACTAAAAAACTCACTTAAAATGAAATTATTACAAAATTCAACAAGCAAGCACAACAAACGACCACCATTTTGAAATCGAATCGACCTCTTTCCTTCTGTCCTTCTCTTCCTAATGTCAAATAATGCTGACTGACAGTCGAAGAATCTGTAAACAAGTTTTACCTTTTATTTCTAATAGAATCATTTTTGCAACTATATCTATTTATCTGTTATCTAGATTAAGTGTAAATAAAATTAATTAATTTTTAAGTTGTTTATACAGTAGAGCATTTTGCAAAAGCTGTATAATGTTTGAAAAAAGTAACTGTAATATCTCAATTTTTGTTATGTTGGCTATACAAGACGCCATAACTTTAAGGTTAATGTTGTCTTACATTATACATATTTGTCTAACTTTATGACGAATACCCATATGATTAATAATAATAGACTATTTTTGTTTAAAACACTATTGTATACATTGAATTAATAACCATATATACATACATTTATAAAATATTTTATTTAGCTTTTATTGACATAAATTCATAACCTAGAGATCCCGCCATATAAATTGGCAGTTGGGGGCGTCGCCACAGTCGCGTAATTCAGTGTTACCAGTAAACACGCCAAAACTAGCACTCACTGTGCCATACGGCTCGATACATTATAGGTTTCATTTTCTATGAAATGTTAGGTGTTAAACGTATCCATATGGATCATAATTATTGTTAAGGAAAAACTGGCACACTGCTCACTTTCTTTGTAATCTTTATGTTTGTTAATTATAAAAATAATAATCTTTATTGTTGTTATCCTTAGATCATAAGATAACTTTCAATAAGAGCTTGTGATAGGGCCTATTTTGAATAAAAATATTTTGATTTTTGACTTTGATATATTAATTTGTTTTATTTGAGTTTATAGCTCTGCACCCAAAGACCGTTACAAATGAAACCTATAATGTATCGAGCCGTATGGCACAGTGATTGCTAGTTTTGGCGTGTTTACTGGCAACAGTGAATTATGCAACTGCGGCGACGCCTCCATCTGCCATAATATATTCAAAATTATAAATATCACAAGCTCTCTTTGAAAGTTATCTCATGATCTAAGTATAAATTAAAAAAACTATATCAAACATGGCACTGAGCATTGTCTTTACATATTTTTTACCGAGGTGAGATCAGCGGAGACCCTAGCTTGGAGAAGAACTATCAAGAAACTCCGGAAATCAATTTATTATAATCACCCTTAACAAACATAAAAATTACAAAGAGTGGGCAAAAAACACAACGCTGGTAATACTAAATTTACCTTTCATAGAAAATAACACGCAATGGCGGAAACGTTAAATTTAGTTCCAAGTTTGCCTACTGCCAATTTATGTGGCGGGATCTCTATAATACTTATACATATATAATTATTATATAAGATGACTACCCCGCCACAATAATAAAGGGAGTGTGTATACATAAAGCGTGAAGCGTATGTGTGCATGTGTAAAAGATAGTTGTACTAAATCCAACGTAATTGTGTGTCTTAATTTAGACTATTTATAATATTATGTAAAATAGATTTCCTCTTACAAAATAAATCATATTATTTGTATTTGTTTTAACACAGTGATGACAATCAATGAGTGAGAACTATATTCCATAAAAGATTATGTTATACATTTATTTAATTAAAAATACCTAAAACCCGTTTGTGATTTGTTTCTTTACAACAGTCTTATCTTAAGCCGACATGTCATAATTATTTTTGATCATACTGATTTCAGCAGCGCATACGCTACTCTGCCCTTAATTCACGCTTCAATATTAGCTTTAGCCCCACTTTGCCGATCCATCACACTTCCTAGGTATTGGCACCGTTCCACCTTCTCCAAGACTTTTTCATACACTGAGGTCTGTGCGGTGTATCTTATGTTCAGGCCAGTTCAGGCGCATTTTCCTCGGCTTTAAAGCCCTTTTTCTCGAAAATATATGGATTGAGTGTAAATTAAGATCGAATTAAAATCAGGTTTATATTTAAAACTGATAACAACAAAATTTTATTCATATTCGTGCTTTCGTAGAACAATTGTCTCTCCAGACAATGTACAATACTTAGTTTAAATTATTGAATGACTTTTGATGCTAAGTAAAAGCTAATAAATTAACGTGAGTTAGTAAATAATATAAACTGTTATCTATCAGTGTCGACTTTGTATGATCCGCATAATAATATTTATTTTGCGTATTCGGAATGAGTCTGTTTTACCATTTCACTGTCATAGCCTCAATGTGATTGGCTTATAATTATCATTGATGCATGTCATTGGTTGCATTTACGTATGGAACTCTGCTATGTTTTCATTGCACATTATTTTTAACTATGGCGGGGCTGCCGTATTTTTTCAAGTACAAATACGAAACAAACAGAAATGTGCGCCGCCCAAGAAACGACATTGACAGTAATTTGTCGAATAATCTCATGCGCCATTTTGTGAATACTATGGAACGTTCTAATATGTAACGCTATCGCATATCCTTGTGAAAATTTAAGCGAAGCAAGTCCAACTTCATCAAGTTTGATACGAGACCAAAAATGTTTATATATTTGGTAGTTCTGTGAGGAGCACGCGCTGAATTTGTGGTCTTCTTTTAGCGCTGTTGTTTTGTTTCTAGAACGCAGTAACGAAATTAATGTTCTATGCAAATAATACTCAATTGGGTTTGTGCAGATTCGGTTGTTTGCTGATCATCTTTCAGTATCGGTCAGCATGTCTGATAAGAACTTGGCCGTGAAGGCATCGATGAAAAAGCATGAGGTAGCTAAGCCTATCCATATCCAGCGGCTTGAGACGGCTCTGGATGTAAGACCCTTTGTAAGTCAAGTGGAGAAAATCCTCAACTCTGATGAGGATTCGGAAAGTGATGATGACTCTGATGCCAAGTCCATGGGCAATGAGATGTCCAAAGGAGATAGGATTGTCCATGGTGTTGTAACTACTAAACAAGGTATGTTATTAAATCCATAATATTTATAAGTAATCTCTATTCTTTACCTTACCTTTTTATGTTAAATCAAATTATATCAAAGTGTATTGAACTACTTTTCCTTGTGTGGACATTAGGTAGAATGATCAAAACATATTATGCTCAATAATGATACTTTTCAATCATAATCACTACTATCTTACATCTTCATCATATCAATAATATTTTTTTAATTAATAATGTTTGTTACAGAACGGCTGAGTGATAGATTAAGGTTGTACAATTTAGCATCTGTGGGCCAAGAGAGACAGTGGCTGAGAGATGTGCTGCTATCCTCAAGTTCTGAATCAAGTAGTGATGACGAAACACCTATTGGCAAGGAGTTGAGGATAAAACGGATGCTCAAAGAAAGAGCATTCCACAATAAACATGCTAAGGACTATTATAATGATCCTAATGTAAGTTACTTTCATCTTCAGGCACGATAAATATAAAGTAATAGTTTATTAATAATTTATTATTGATTATGAGAGAATGTTGTTAGGCAAACAAGTAATTAATGACACAGGAGATGCAAAGGTTACAATGATTACCCCTACAGGATGAACAGTTATTATGCAATTAGTATATAAAGTAATCTACTATGAACCTAGTAAGCCTCTCTTGTTGGGTTGATTTATAAGATGAAGTTCATTTTTACCTGCTTATTTAGAATGAGTACTTATTAATTAAACTTCTACCACCTTCTACTAAGAATTGTAATACCTACAAGCTCTCACTTCAATGCATACTACGATAAGTTAGAATGTAAACATTCATTGCTATAATAACTTTTGTTTTGTGCAAGTACTAATAATACAGAAGCTCTAATTAATTTAATTAAAAACATATTACATAATATTCCAGAACTCCAGATACATGTATTACGGTGCTGGTCTACTGTCTACACAGGATAGGTATCCAGAGAGACGACTTACTCGGCCATTGCCACAGACTTCAACAAGAGGTAGACGAGGTCGTGCCATAGACAAATCTGCTACCAGAGGTGTGACTAAAGGTAGAAGAGGCAGACCAAGAGAAAACAGGGATCGACGGGCAGATGATACGGTAGGTTTCAGGATTGTTACAAGTTTCTGAATATATAGGTTGATGGAGAGAATAATATATTATATTATATAGGGTAAAATTTACTGAGAAATATTTCACAACAATTCACATAAAGATATACAGATACATTTATAGAAAATATTTGTTAACGAGAAATTGCCGATAAATATGTTTAATTAACATAACACTATTTGGGCAAGCATACAATGGTTTCACTGTATCTTTTATAAACAACCCTAATTTGTATCAAACCAATGTTGACATTCTTTCTGGTATTATTTGCAGGCGGACTCTGCAGATTGGGAAGATCAGTTGAGACATCTGAAGCAAGAGAGTGACAATGAAGAGTTCAGCATTGTGGAGAAACAACCTGGAGTGCGGTAAGTTCAAATATACCTTTATACATTAACTTTCTAAATCTGATAGGTACTATTGCTTGTCAACCCTTAACAAAGCTACTTCCAATCTAATTGTACTCTCCATTCTATAGATACATAAAGTCACATTATTTAATTCCTTTTAGGGTGGATTTAATCTCTTAGACAGAATGTTGTGTCACCTTTACCATTACGATCAAACTTTTGATGATGGTATAACTATGGCATATATGGACAAATAAAGTACTACCCCATTACCATAAAAAGTAAATAATTTGGGAATTACTGTAAAACATTTAACACAAAGAAAGCACTTTCCCATCACTATTTCACTAAGTACATACATACACATTCCACCTGATTCCCTGTAGAGGGGAAGGCAGAGATCATACCTCCCCATTTGTCCCAATCCTGACAGACCACTTCTGCTTCATTGACACTTATACGTCTTCTCATACACACTCGGCGGTTATAGGTACTCACTAAGTACCATATAACTAATAAATCATTTGTCCATAGCAGAGGTCGTAAGAAGCTCTCAACCCTGAAGAGTCCAGAGGCGCTCACCGCACGCAGACGTCGCCATTGGCAGCTCCTGGTGAAGAAGGATCTGGGCAAGGTGCAAAGGGCTCGTACTGCCAACCATAGAGATGTGATGCTGCAGAGAAAGCGACTGGCTACACTGTGCTGTAAGCATTGGAGGCAGGTCGCTATGCAGGTATGTGAGGATGTACTAGGAAATTAAATAGTGGTCTAATTTCAAATCTCAATATGGTTGATGTAGTATCTTTAGTTTATTGTAGTTTTGTACAGTTAAGTTACTATTTTGCACAGCATATATTACATAACATACGCGATCCTATATAATACATACATAATTTATCCGTACAATCTGATGTACAAGAAGTTTTTTTAGTTTTCTAGTTCTAGGAGTACAAATATACACAGGGGTACAATATGCAAATCCCCAATAGCTGATATAGTTCATTAACAGCGCTTATATGGAGTAAATAAAGATTTTGGATAGTTATAACGTTACATAACATAACCTAACCATAAATCGTCGAATCAACATCATCTAACCAATTGTTTTCTCACAAATCCAGTCACAAAAGAACATGAAGGAGACGATATGGCGCTGCAAGCGTCTGAGTCGCGAGATGCAAGCCTATTGGCGGAGATACGACCGCGCGGAGCGGGAGACAAGGCGCCGTATGGAGAAGGAGGCTGTAGAACAGCGGAAGGTAAGTCATGGTTTATGTATAGAATAGAATAGAAAAACGTTTATTCACAAACACAACAATACATACAACACACATTACAAAAATTGGTACAAACACATACGAATAACAGTAATTGTTGAGCGCTGTATTGTTGTCGTGAAAATGTATACTTTATGTGTGATAGAAATTCAAGACTTGGTTATGGTTAGAGTGTAAGGTAGATATAAGATGGAATTAATATGACTAACTTAGTCTAAAGAAAGACAATGTCCAACATGAGTGTCTGAAATTGTTATGTTCATGCCCCAGATTAAAGCAGCACATATTTGTGTAAGCATAAAGTTAAGGTAGGTATATGCTTACTTCTTGACTTTTATTATGTTAATAAAAAGTTTTCAAGACAAGTTATTTGTCAGCTATTCTAAAATATCTCTTCAATAAATCAATCAAGCAGCCTATGTCACGGAGGAACCTTAGGGAGGCCACAAAACACGATCACTCGTGGCCCTCAGCCAACCACCAGCGACCTTTTTCAGGTCATCGGTCCATCTATATCAATAAATATATGAGGTAAAATTAATAACACGTTTTAATAACCATCCCATAATACCACGAACCAAATGAAAAAAGACCCGGCGTAAGGAACGGATCCCGTTACTCGGTGCGGAGGCCAAATGGCGTGTTTTAATTGGTGCGGAGTCTAAAAATGTGTAGTAGAAAGAAGATACCTAATTTGATTGGCCGATGCCGTGTTTTGATTGGTTGTAATATCCCCCCCTCTATCACGCGTACCTCGTTTCACCCCGCGTAGTGCCACGCTAGTTTCCATACAAATATTGCGTAAGGCCCATTCCTCTTATTAATTACTCCATGCATAATACACAGATGGACGTAGAACTAATGGAGGCGAAACGTCAGCGGCGCAAACTAAACTTTCTGATCACGCAAACGGAGTTGTACGCGCACTTCATGCAGAAGAAACTGAACCGGCACGATGATGACGATGACAATGACGCCGACCACATCCTGAGGCAGCTGGACGAGGATAGGGATCCCAGGCTGGCCACCATGGATAATTATGATAGGTGAGTGTATCATCATCATCATCAGCCTGTATCAATCCACTGTTGGACATAGGCCTCCCCCAAATGACACCACTTCTCCCTGTCAGTGGTGAGTGTATATATGTATTGAACATTCAAGGAGTCTAGTTAAGGTTTAGGGTACCATTGTTTATTTTTAAATGATATTAAATTGTGATTGTTTTAATACAATATTTGGTACAATTGAAAGTTAAAAATATGTTTTCACTTATAATAACCAAACTTAGTGCGTCTTAAACAAATCTGCGTGAGGTTTGATTAAAAAGTATCATGAATTCCAAAGGATAGTTAGCCTCTAATGCAAATCCACATTGTATTCTATGTACACAAAATAGGTATGATTTTCCTAATATTTTAGTTACATAAATCCACTCAACTAACATTCCAATCTCTATATTTAGTGAAGAAATGAAAGCGAAAGCCGAGTACAACGCAAGGGAAGCTCTGAACGCAGAACGCGCTCGAACGAGGCAATTCGATACGACTGGCAACACTGGTCCTCGACCCCATACAGGCGACCACGAACAACCCAGCATCTTCAAGGGAACCCTCAAGGGATACCAGCTCAAGGGGATGAATTGGCTCGCTAACCTGTACGATCAGGTATGTAAGATCAATATAGAGTGATTTATATTCCATTTATAAGTGTATCATCAGCACGTGTACCCATGTTATTTTGAGACGTAAATATAATGCTAATTAGATGCGTTTCATCATTGGCATGCCGTAGGAAGTAACATAGGACTAGGGCCTGTGAAATATACTTAGCGATTGGTTAGCAACCTATCACCAATATTCTATATCCATGTTATACGTGTTACCCAAATTTTTTGCTAAAAGTAACGGGGAAGAAAACTCCGAGGTCCTGTCATTGTATTGATATGTCTTTCATGTATTGATAATATATTCAGTAATGAGAAGCCAAACAGCAGCAAAATTATTAATGTTTTGAGGTCTGATCACAGTGGCCTGTTAGCTTCATTTAACAAAAATGTATATTCTATTAATTCTCAGCTTATAACTTGTATTCCGGTAACTGAACGGCGTCTGGAGCGTTTTAGAGAACAAATTAACAACAAATTAAGATTGTTTAATATTCACAGTAGCTGTCCTAACAAAATGTTCCAAACAGTTTTTGATCTAATTGATGGGGAACATAAATCTGTTTTTATTCCAAAAACTTTAAATATAAATTCAAGGAAGAAGTTTAGTGATTGGGCAACACCGGGTATCCATGTTAGTAGGACAAAATTGTATCAATTGTATGAAGCAAAAACAACAAACTTTAGTGTAGCTTTTAGAAACTATGTAAAATTGTATTCAAAGATATTTAAAAACGTTTGTGTCCAGGCTAAGTCGCTGTATATTAGGAATTAAATACTCAAATCTAAAAATATAATCAAGGAAACGTGGGATGTCATTAGATCTGAAACTGGTAGAGTTAAAACTTATAATCAAAATAATCTAAAGCTGAAACTTAATAATAAAATTGTATGTGGCGAAGCAGATGTTGCTTCATGTTTTGAAGAATATTTTGGAAACCTCCCTTTGATGACATCCAGCTCACTAAACAGTTGCGCTGAGAAGGCTTGCGATCTGCTTGCGTTGTCGGCCCCGTGTTGTGATGGTGAGTTCCGATTTAGGCCTACAACTCCATTAGAAATAATAAAAACATTCAAAACTTTTAGTAAGAAAAAAACTGTGGATTTGTTTGGACACTCGGTCAAAACAATTAGTGTTATTATTGACTTGTTGGCACCTTATCTGGCATCGGTTTTCAATGCCTCGATAGAATCAGGTTCGTACCCTGATTTAATGAAACTAAGTAGAGTAACACCGATACATAAATCTGGTAGTACCTTGGACCCATCTAATTACCGTCCAATATCCGTGCTACCAGCATTAAGTAAAGTATTCGAGAAAATCTTGTTAAATCAGATGTTGTACCATTTTAATTTGAACGGACTACTACATTCTAAACAATTCGGCTTCACAAAAGGTTTGTCCACCACTGATGCTGGTGTAGAACTAATAAAGGGGATTTTTGATGCCTGGGAACGGTCACAGGATGCATTTGGTATTTTCTGTGACCTTTCTAAGGCGTTCGATTGTGTCCGACATGATATAATAATAAGAAAATTAGAGCATTATGGAGTTAAAAATAATTCACTAAATGTAATAAAATCATATTTAAGTAATAGAGTACAAAAAGTAACTATTGGTGTGGAGCAGTCGTCGGGTCGCACAGTCCAGATGGGGGTGCCTCAAGGTTCAATATTAGGTCCGTTTCTTTTCCTAGTATACATAAATGACTTACCTTTTGTAACTAAAGATAGGTGCAGGACGGTCCTTTTTGCTGATGACACATCCCTAATCTTTAAAATTAGCAGGAAGATTGATGAGTCGCAAGCAATAAACTCGGTGATAGGAGATGTAGTTCAATGGTTTCAATATAACAATTTAGTTCTTAATAATAATAAAACAAAATGTATTAAATTTACTTTGCCAAATGTTAATGGTGTCGAAACCAATCTAATAATAAATAATGAGAAAATAGATAAAATAAATACTACTGTCTTCTTAGGGATAACTTTAGATTCAAAGCTGCAGTGTGGAGACCACATTTGCGTTTTATCTAAAAAACTTAGTTCCGCGGCATATGCTGTTAAACGGATTCGGGAATATACGGACGAGTACACGGCTAGGATTGTTTATTTCAGCTACTTTCATAGCATTATGTCTTATGGCATCTTGCTGTGGGGTTGTGCTGCTGACATAAACACAATATTCGTTTTGCAGAAGAGGGCTGTTCGCTGCATTTACAGAATGGGCCCCAGAGAGTCACTTCGCGAAAAATTTAAAGAAATTGATATTTTGACGGTTGTTGCTCAGTACATATATGAGTGTGTCATTTATGTACATAAAAATAGAAATATTTTTAGAAGAAACTGTGATTTTCATAAAATTAATACTAGGAACAAACATAAGCTGTATGTGGCGCCCTCGAGGCTTCAAAAGGTCAAGAAATCTTTTGTTGGAAATTGCGTGCGTTTTTATAATCATTTACCGGACTGGATTACGCGATTGTCCTTACCTAAATTTAAGACTATAGTTAGAGGCCGACTAGTCCGGGGCGCTTACTACGCGGTCGGGGACTACCTCGCCGATGCTCAGGGTTGGCAATGAGTGCATCTAAGCTATATGTGCAAAGATAATTTATGTTAATAAGTGTATAAATTTTATGTTTCTTTATAATTTGTTTTTGTAACTGGCACTGGGCAAAAAATCCTGAAAGCCGGAGTTTCTTGTTGGTTCTTCTCCGAGCCAGGGCTTCCGAACCAACGGTAGAATTTCAATGCCAAGAGACAACCAGTGTCAGGCAAATGTTTTGACTTTCAATGAATGTACTGTTCTTGTACTTATATTGAATAAAAACATTTGACTTTGACTTTGACTTTGTCTGTACCGCAGGAAATCAAGGAATTTAAGTTGCTAAAAAGCTACGCAAAACACTTACGGTGACTGTCTCTCTACAGTACCCCCAAAAACTAAACTTTTTTTAAAACTTAATCAGAGGAGTATGACTTCGTTTTTCTGGCAATCTTGTTGGATTTCATAGCAGTTAATTGTACCATTTTCTAGTTTCGGTCAATATCCATGTTATTGTATGTAATATTATTCCAGGGTATAAGCGGCATCCTAGCTGACGAGATGGGCCTAGGTAAGACAGTGCAATGCATAGCGTTCCTCTGTCACGTGGCGGAGAGGCTTGGGGTCTGGGGCCCTTTCTTGGTGGTCTCGCCGGCGTCTACATTGCACAATTGGCAGCAGGAATGCGAACGATTTGTGCCGGATTTTAAAGTGGTAAGTGTATATGAGAAGAAGGATGTTGTTTGTCCCTGTATGATATTACAAAGTTAAATATTAAAGACTTATTTTACGGGCAACTTCCGTTTTCCAATTACTAACACGTTGTTCTTAATACTCTGGTGAAGCTTGTGCTCGCAATAAGTTCTTATAAACTGGTCAATATGAAATAAATGAGATAGCTTATTAAGAATACTACTTGTATGTTATGTTTTGTGACGTGCACTTGGTGAGACTTATGTCCAGCAGTGGACTCCTGTTGAAATACTATGGTATAACGTTTTTTAAGTTCTGTTGTCAATTTCATTACATATTTTTTGTTATCATCTTTATCTTAACAATAACTATATTTCTTTATAATACTAGGTACCATACTGGGGCAGTCCGTCCGAACGTAAAATCCTCCGTCAGTTCTGGGAACGCAAAGACCTTCACACGAGACAAGCGGCTTTTCACGTGGTAGTCACCTCTTACCAAATAGTGGTGTCCGATTTGAAGTACCTAAACCGAGTGTCCTGGCAGTATATGATACTGGATGAGGCGCAAGCGATCAAATCCTCGGCTAGTATGAGATGGAAGTTGTTACTTGGTTTTAGCTGTCGGAACCGGCTTTTGTTATCCGGTAAGAATAAGAATCTGTTAGTTTTGAAAACATTAGGAAAATTCTCTATGATTATAAAACAGATAACAGAATAAAGAAGAAATTAATCGTTTCGTGCAAACGTACATGTAAAAGTAATACGATGAAGGTGATGTAAAAGTTGTGCTATATGACCATATCCTTTGGTATGAATGTATGTAGTTTTATGACTATCTTATATAGGACACTGCCTTGCCTAGTCCGTTTGTTTGAGCTGCATTATAGTTGACAATATATGGTTATTTTTTTGTATTGGCACTTCAAATAATAAAATTCTTATTCATATTCTAAATATACAAATTATATATTTCTCTAGGTACGCCTATACAGAACAGCATGGCCGAGCTGTGGGCCCTGCTCCACTTCATAATGCCGACGCTGTTCGACTCTCACGAGGAGTTCAACGAGTGGTTCTCCAAGGACATTGAAAGTCATGCGGAAAACAAGAGCACTATTGATGAGAGTAAGTGAACATTTTTTATTAAAAGTTGTGAAAATGTATTTTTTTGTGGCAAGTGCTTTATTTATTTTAAAAGTTTAAATTATTCACTTGGATATTTGTAAATAACATGTTATACACTGTTTTATAACTTCAGTCTGTCTTAGAAACAGGCAAAAGTGTACACATTACCGTAAATATTTGAATACTTATCCACGTTTCACTGGGTAGTCACTATCACGCTTCGAGACCAATAGTCTTCATGCGATCATTGACACTGAATATTACAGCACTTACATACATTTACATTCGCGTCCTCTAATCCCTTTCGGAGTGGACAGAATCTCGGAAATCTCCTAAGTCACTTTTTAGCATAAAAATCTTTCGATGGGGTAGCGATGTTATATGGAACATTAGTAACCGGTTGCTAGCCCGTCGCCCAATAGATTATATTTACCACTAGTCCCTTTGTCGCCTCCTACGACATGCCGGGAAGAACGGCAGCTAATTACCATCAGAGATAGTCCCCTATTGTATAAATAAACCATAACATGCTATAATTTTATCAACAGAACATCTGTCGAGGTTGCACATGATACTGAAGCCGTTCATGTTGCGAAGGATAAAGAAGGACGTGGAGAATGAGTTGTCGGACAAGATAGAGATCATGGTTCATTGTCCACTCACGACCAGACAGAAACTACTCTATATGGGTAAGGGAATAATTACTTATTAATTCACTAGATAAAAAATATAAGCCAATTAATTTCTTTATTTGATTCTGGTTTAAAAACCTTTGGTAGGATTGTTACCAGTTGTTGCCATTTAGTGTACGTTATATAATGCTTTTATGTTATGATGGGAATTAGTGTTTTATAACAAATAATATTTAGTTTTAATGTTATTAAGTTTGTTTTGTGAAAATTGTTCCTAATTTGCTCGTTTTTCAGCATTGAAAAAGAAAATCAAAATCGAAGAGTTGTTGCACTTTTCCGTCGGTGCAGAATCAGGACATAATGTGGATAAGAATTTCACCTCGAATCTCATGAATCTAGTTATGCAGTTCAGAAAGGTGAGTTTTTATTATGTTAAGTCATTTACAGAATAAGTGATACTTTAAAAGAACGTTTATTTTGTTATCATATTATTCTCTAATGTTATTATTATATGTTTCCTAATCTTCAAATTAGATGTACTTAATAAGATAAAGCTGCACTGGGTATCCTATATATTAATGATATAAAATGTGTTTTATTCCTCCAATATATGAAACAACACATTTAACGTTTTTGTTTTAGGTTTGCAATCACCCCGAATTATTCGAGCGCCGCGACGTAAAATCTCCTTTCACAATGCAGTACGAAGATCTACATTTACCTAAAATAGTAGCAGAAGATTGTATGCTAGTTCGAGCCATACCTTCTAAGAGACATCTGTTATACAATAAGTTTTCTGTTCTGAGTACAGAATATGTGCATAGAAGGTTGGAAGATAGCTATAGTTTTTCAAGGTTTATGGACCTGTCGCCGATGGAGATTTATAGAGTCATGCTGTGCGGATGGCTACATGCGTAAGTGTTAATTTTTTTTTTTCATATGAGCATACTTGTATAGATTATAGTTTGGTATCAAAATGCAAGTCGATTTAATAAATATTGTTTAGGTTTAATTTGTGTCGTAATATTTGTTTCTCATTTAAAATGTACTGTATATAAATACATATATCATATATGCGTCTATTTACCGATTACGTTTTAAAGCTTTTACTCACAATGTGTTATGATTAATTATTTGTTTTTGTTCCAGTATGAAGCACATAGAGGAATCCCTAAATAAATTCGAACTGTTACGGCAAAGGTATGATTGGTGGTTCGATTTTGAAGAACCTGATTCGACAGAGAACAAACTATACGACGATTACTACGATAAAGCGAGAAGCAAACACTTGTTATTAATATGTCCCGATGGCGACGTATTGAGGAAACGAAAGAGCGATAGTTTGTTATGGAAGGATCTCCTGTTCACGGATTCGAATTGGGGCAATGGTAAGGATTACATGCAATAATTTTTGTTTATTTTTTATGTATAGGCTTCAAGCTAGTTTGCTTTATGTAAACTATAATAATATACATTCATTATAGTCGTAAAGTAATCGGTGGGTCATATTGGTGACAGTTTTGTAGCCCATTGTCCAATAGATACCATTGACAAGAGAATTTAACATAAATAAACCTTGAATTTGTTGAAAAATGTTAGATATACTTAATTAAACTGCACAATTGAAATGTGACGAAAAATGTTAATATATTACGTTTTTCACAGACGCGCCGTTTTACCTCCACGCTGACCACACGATTCACTTTATGCCTGAAACGATAGAGCACAAGGCGATCAGGACTAAGAAAGTTAAAAGCGAACAGGTAATTCAATGATTATTAAATAAATATCTGTACTTACCTCATGCTGTAATTATTCTGAGATGATTTTAAGAGATTCGCGATTTATATATATAACGCATATTCTGAGATGTTTAGTTTGAAATTGGGTTTCAAGTACAATTTAATAAAAAGTAAAATTTCGTTTTATTCTTGTTATGGATAATTGTTTTATATACTTATATAGAATGCAGGTATAACGTAGAGACATGATTATATGTATAGACATATAATAATGTCTCTACGTTCCAACGGGATAGGCAGATATAATATAACAATATAGTTCTCGCCAAATATGATATGTAAAATAACTTTACTATATTATGCATCCCATGACTTGAACCCTAAAGAATTATGGAAATATTTGCCTGTATTCTTTTGGTGGTATAAGTAGAAAATAGTGTTCGTTAATTAATTAATTCTTCTTTTCAGTCGGAGTTGCTCCAAGAGTTAAAGACTGAAGAAGGCGAGGTTGTTCCCATGGAGTCCAATGAAAGCAAGGCATTCCCCCATGTCCAGCGGCCGTCCTACACGAGGCCCCAGCAACGGACCTGTGTCCCTACCTTCATGTACTGCCACATGCCTAAGGTATAGTTGTATGGGATTTTTATACTTGCCTTATATGTATATATAGTTGTATAGGCTCCGTGTTAGAGTAATGTTATGTAAAATGGTTGTATTATTTTTTAACGGTTCTGTAAGGGAAGGGTTCTGTAGGATGCAAAATATAATGCCAGGTTGTCTGTTCTTACTGGCTGGTTTTAGGAAGTTATTAAATATTTAGGGTGAATGGAATTTATTGGATGATAATGCTATTAATCTGTGACGAATTTGCTTGCTATGTTAATGCAATCTCAACCTCGATATAGGAATGCTAAATGTGACAGGAGATAATTGGTGTCTCCACGGTTTTGTGTCCAACCACCCCAAAAGATATGTGATGCTCTCCTCTGAATGAACTGAACTTCGCATAGCTTACATTACCGCCTGAGCTGATCTGAAAACATTAATAATTCAACAGTTGCTAAAAAACCATGTGCAAAGATCCTTTGGAAGCTTTTTATTCCTCGAAGTTAAACCTTTGTCTCTGCCTCGAAGTTAAAGTTTTATATCTTGAAGTTAAACCATGTACGACACATATACTTCTGGATACATCTATTGGCCCACCTAGCATTTTCAGTTTCGTTTGGTCCTAGCTAAAATTTTTATCAGGTTGAGTTAAAAGTTTTTATGCAGTTTTTAACCTGGCATATACACAATGTCATTCAATAGTCTTTTTTTGAATTTCGAACACAGAATTTAAAGAAACAAAAGACAATTTGGAGCCTGTTTGTTGATATCAAATAATCAAAACCTAAACTCTAAGGTGGGCCAATAGATGTGTCCGGAAGTGTATTATACAAACATCTATCTCCTGTCCAGGCGTACGCGTTCTACCGCCTGCCGTTCGCGTCGTCCCGCAGCTTCGCGTACCACGTGACGAGGCATTCGCACGCCGAGTGCGCGGAGGGGTCGGCCACGGTGACGCGGCTGCTGGACAGAGCTCGGCCGCCGTGGGGCTGGGCGGCTCTGCAAGTGCCCGGTTGGTATACTTACATGTATTCTTACTTAGTGGTAACTTATATTACATAATTTACAGTCGCTAACGGTGAGGGAAAATATCGTGAGGAAACCTGCCTATCCCTCAGGATAGGTAATAGTAAGTGCCTATATACGGTGATACGGTTCAGTACCTAACACGTTGGGTGCTGTCAATCTAGTGATACGCGGGCTTCGAATGACCCATAGCTAACATGCCTTCGAAATTTCGGAGACGAGCATTCAAGTCTCTGACTACCCCGCCATAATAAAAAAGGGAGTGTGTATACACAAGTCGTGAAGCGTATGTATGTATGGTAACTTATATTCTTAAAATTTTAATCTTAGTCAATTGCACAGGATACTATACTTACTATAGTATCCTGTATCCTGGCACGCGCATCCATATAACTGATAAGCACGTGACTTAGCGGCCCTAAGTGAGATCGTAAATACAGATTTATGACTGCGAGTGCCAGGATGCTTGGAAGATACTATAGTAACTGTTGATATTGAAACTAATCGTCAATAGCCTATATGCTACTTACTGTTGGGTGTCATTTCATTGAACTGCTAATGCTTTTGGTACACCACTTTGAAGTTTCTGTCATCCGTTCTCTTAGGACATATTTTATTTGTGCGTTCTTATTAGTTACTGTATTTAAATAACATATATCCTGTGTTTGTGAATGTTCGTATTTTAAGTAATTATATTTATATGATTGAGTCTCATACCTACTTTAAGTATGTATGAATCGAGTATTTGTTAATGTAGTGACATAATATTGGTTATTTACTTGGTTTACAGATAAAAATCAGTTGGTCAGTGACGCTGGAAAGCTGACCGTCCTGGATTCTTTATTGAGAAGGTTGAAAGAGAGTGGCCACAGAGTGCTGATTTACAGCCAGATGACCAAAATGATTGATTTACTAGAGGTGAGTTATTATTATATGTATACTTAAAAACTATATTTAATGCTTTGGATTACTAGTTAGAATGTTTAAACGGTAATGCGAGCTATGATGACCAATTATGAACCTATCACATCGCCTTTTTCGTTATCAGAAGCTTAATTATGAAAATTAGTATTTCAGTGTGCTCTAAATAACGCATTTCCTCATAACTTAATAATAAGACTAATACGAAGATAAACTCACTATCACAGGCTAAAAATCAATAGACTTGGGTATCATAAAAAACATTCCAACTAATCTATAAGAAGAATCATAAGTATTATCATCCTTTTCCCCCAGGAATACATGTGGCATAGAAAACACAAGTACATGCGATTGGACGGATCCTCCAAGATCTCTGCCAGAAGAGACATGGTGGCGGATTTCCAGGCGAGAGCCGATATCTTCGCCTTCCTACTCTCCACTAGGGCTGGAGGCCTTGGCATTAATCTGACCGCTGCTGATACGGTAATAAATTGACGTATACTTTTAAATATTCAGATACATGCATTGACATGACCTAAGATAATAGGTCTTTACCTATGAAATTGCCGTTCTGCAGTACTGGCCATTTCAAATCAAAATAATTTTTGTTTGACTAAGAATTCTAATTTCATATTAATTTTATTTTAAAAACATGGAATTCTTTTTCCAAAAGTAGTCATTTGTTTATTGATTAGTGTTACGTTTTCATCGCATTTCAATCTTTTTCGTCATCATGGATACGTTAAAAATTCGAGTAATTATGGAATATGAGTACCGTCGTGGCAGCAACGCGGCACAAGCGGCACGCAACATCAATGACGTTTACGGAGCTAACACTACAAACCAACGCACCGCCTGTTATTGGTTTGCTCGCTTCCGTTCTGGAAATTTCGACCTGAAAAATGAACCTCGTGGTCGTCCGAAGACTTTGGTCGACAATGACGAATTAAAGGCGATTGTGGAAGCTGATGATACACAATCTACGGCGGAATTAGCAGCAGCTTTCGACGTTAGCGTCAAAACAATATTGGTCCATTTGCGTCAAATTGGCAAGGTAAAAAAGCTTGACAAATGGGTGCCCCACGGACTCAATGATCGCCAGCGCGAAGTACGCGTCGAGACGTGCCTTGCACTGCTCAACAGACACACAAATGAAGGAATTTTGAACCGCATTGTTACCTGCGACGAAAAATGGATTCTGTTTGACAACCGCAAGCGCTCAGCAAGTTGGTTGGATCCTGGTTCAGCACCTAAACAGTGCCCTAAACGAAAACTTACCCCTAGAAAAGTGATGGTCACTGTTTGGTGGTCTACCGCCGGTGTGATTCATCACAGCTTCTTACCAAACGGGGGTGAGCATTACTGCAGATGTGTACTGTGAAGAACTGAACACAATGATGGAGAAGCTGGCACATCTCCAACCAGCATTGGTCAATCGCTCGTCTCCGCTGCTCCTGCACGACAACGCGCGACCTCATACTGCACAGCAGACGGTCTCCAAGTTGCAAGAACTGGGGTTGGAAGCTCTCCATCATCCACCGTACTCACCAGACCTTGCGCCTACAGACTTCTACTTTTTCCAGAATTTGGATAACTTCTTGGCGGGAAAAAAATTTAATACCCGAGAGGCAGTACAAAATGCCTTTGAAGAATTTGTTGCCTCCAGTCCAGCTGATTTCTTCAAGAAGGGCATCAATAAACTGCCATTGCGTTGGCAAAGATGCATTGATTGCATGGGTGATTACTTCGATTAATACAATTAAAAAATACAAGAAAAAAATTCGTTTAATTTTTTTCATACAAAACGGCAATTTCGTAGGTAAAGACCTAATATAAGCTATTTAGGTTCGCACAGTTGGCATTTATGTAGTAATATAAAGCGCCACCTATCTATCATGTTGGGTACTTGCTATTAGTGTTAAAAGTATGTCGGAAAATAAATCACTTATTTCGTTATGACGGACGAAACTTTGAATACCCAATGGTTAAAAAGTTTAAACCTACTCGTTTAAACAATATATGCACTTCATTAAGATTAGTAAGATTAGAACTTTACATAAGTTAGGTTGTTTTTGTTGCTGTCTTAAAACGGGAGCTAAATAATACAAAAAGCATTCCTAAAATGTAACTATCTATTTCTAACATCATTGTATACTCTCTCACTCATAATGTATATTACCCATTTTCCATCCAGGTAATCTTCTACGACTCGGACTGGAACCCGACCGTGGACCAGCAGGCCATGGACCGCGCGCACCGGCTGGGCCAGACGAAGCAGGTGACGGTGTACCGGCTCATCTGCAAGGGCACCATCGAGGAGCGGATCATGCAAAGGGCCCGGGAGAAGAGCGAGGTTAATACTTATATAGTCAAGGCATTTAATCCCTTTCAGGGTACATAGAAGCTGCGATAATATTCAATAATAATAATAACAATAATAATAATAATAATCTCATAGATTGCTTTTTAATAAGAATATGGTGCTTGTTAAGTCAAGAACACAACAACTAACCCAACTCCCAATAGATTCAGTTTACCCCTAGTCCCTTATTTGCCTCCTACAACATGTCGTGAACGGCACCAAGTTTTCTTGAGACTGTAACTGATATCCGTAAATAGTTATTCTCTGAGTTATGACTGAGTGTAAAGTCATAGTTATAAGTGACAATCCAGCGTCTTTTACATGATAGATTTTTACTTTCATTAGTTGTAGCCTATAATATTAATAACTAACCATTAATATTAATACCTCAATTTGTCTTCATACGTATAATAACATCCTTCTATCTGTTGGGTTGGAATTTCTGGGTTGGACAGTACTTCGCAGACACAATGTCTCCACAGCCGTTTTTAGTATAAATATAAGG
Source organism: Leucoptera coffeella (assembly GCA_030578115.1). Classification (NCBI taxonomy): domain Eukaryota; kingdom Metazoa; phylum Arthropoda; class Insecta; order Lepidoptera; family Lyonetiidae; genus Leucoptera; species Leucoptera coffeella. The sequence goes on along the minus strand of JAMBLF010000456.1, from coordinate 14,155 downwards.
GTAATGAAGAATAATAATAAATTAATAGAATCTTCGTGTCAGTTTGCTAGGTCATCGCGCACTAGATTTCATAGAAACTTGATTGATTTAAGTGTAATTGATTGTTTATCACAGATCCAAAGGATGGTGATCAGTGGTGGAAACTTCAAACCCGATACTCTGAAGCCCAAGGAAGTTGTGTCGTTGTTATTAGATGACGAGGAGATTGAGCAGAAATGTAAGTTATAATTTTGTATCTCGTTGAATAGTTATAATAAAGGCCATTTAAATGAGGTTTCTTCAGTCATATGAGAATGGATCAATTTAGAATGAGTTCATATATGCATGTCCTTCAAACCATTTTTGGATGGACAGAGCCTTGGAGACACAATATCCTAGGTCGAAAATAGGTTTATTAAATAGTACGAGTGTGTATGTGCATTTATATGATAAAATATATTTCAGATCGGCAAAAGTCTGAAGAGAAGAAGATGATCGAAGAACGAGAACGGAAGAGGAAGTTTGGGTTGTTGCCCAATGTAAGTATAGAGATATGTACTTCTTTTAAGGTAAAATTATGTAGAAATTTTACGTATATCTCTTGCCAGGCTTATGCAATATGATCTTTAAATTTACGTTTTCTGGTAAAATTATGTATGTACTACAACCAACCACTTTTTTGCTAACCAGTTTGGCTGTAGCAAATTTTTAAAGCTTTCTTTTTCTTCTTATCTTATCTTTTCTTATACATTTGGTATATGGCAGGTGGGTCCCGAAGTGAAGAAGCCTCGAGACAGCAACTCGGAGCCAGGCAGTCCTTTGCAAGTGGACGATGAAGGGGATCTGGTGGTGGACGCCTCGCCTTCCCACGACTCTATGTGTGAGTATTATAGCTTTGAACGTTGATAGGGTAAAGGGTCTTTTTGAGCAGGAAGAAAATAGTATTCAATTAATGGGTCTTAACACCACTTATTAACTTTCTGGTTCACGACATATCCTGAGTCTGGGCCCTTTCACGACAGTAATACAGCGCGCCCAACAATTACTGTTATTCGTATGTGCTTGTAGTAATTTTTGTAATGTGTGTTGTATTGTTGTTATTGTGAATAAACATTTTTCTAATCTATTATACTTAAACGTGTAACGTTTTAATAAAAAGACTCGAAATTAGTGACTGTTATAGTTTTTGGCTAGTAATAGTGTTATGTGCTATATCTAGTAATCGACTATCATAGGCTGATTTACATAGTCGTTCTGGAGTTACTGTTTATATCTGTGTATTAATTAATTTATTTAATATCTTCAGCCTTTTCTCCGCCGCCACGGTCCTCGTGGGTGCGTCGCGTGGGCCGCAGCGGAGCTCGCAGGGGCAGGCCGCGGGGCTCCCGACACCTGGCCTCGCGGAGACCGGAGCCTCTCGCCACGCCACCCGTTACTGCATCCAGTGATGGTAAGATTGCTAATATTTATTTATTGTTTATACATTAATCTGCCAAATAATGAAGACGGCTACAATTTTATATAGAGTTGGTGAAATATATTACTTTTATCTGGCGTATATTGTAATACTATCATCTATTACGTGTCATTAACACCACGTCCAGAATAATCAAATGAGTATGGGAAGTAACATTAACTGTCGTCCGATCTTAATTAGTTATTTATGTAACAATACGAACATGATATTTAAGTCATCTGCATTGGATTTCCGAGGTCTATCGTTCTATCAGATACATCCTTAACAAGATAACACAAATTTCATTATCCTTTAAATGCATTCTAACGTATATGTTACACCTTTCCAGCACCAATAGACCCAGAATCCCCCTTAGAGATCTCCGACCCCCCCGCGTCGGAACCCGGTAGTGGGTACACGCCGAAGCGCGGTCCGGGCAGACCCAGACTCCGGTCTGGAGCCACGGTGGGGACGAGGGGACAGCCCACCACCAGGAGGCCTCGGAGACCCAGAGAACCCCTTTTGGTACCCCTGGCGCCACCGCCTTTGAATCACTGGTAAGAGGTTCCTTTAGACATTCAGCTCAAGCCTCATCAACCCTAATGGGATAGGCTGAGAATATGGAGTGGAATATTATTAGCAAATGTATGCAAAAAAGGAAAGTGAATTATTTTAATAATATATTTAAAATAACTCATTTTGTATAATTACGCTAGGGAAAAATACATGAAAGGCGGAGTTTCTTATTGATTCTTCTACTACATTTTCCTTTTTTACAATATCTAGTTCAGTTAGTTACTTTATTTCTGTCGCTTTAGCAATGTTTACCGGGATCCCGAGTGCATTTTAGAAAAATCGTAGTTCAATAGCACATCAGTAATAATGTGAAGTTGTTATTAGACGCGTTAAAAATAGCGACATATGTATGTCACATTTGATATTTCGCTAACAACTTCACACAGATGTAATAAACGTAACGTAGAACGTAAGATGTAATAATCCATTGGCTATGGTATGGCATATGATATTTATTTATTTGGTAGTATTAGTATGCATGAGCTATGAAACGGCAAAATAGATAAATTGTTTTGAATAGTCAAGGATAAATGAATTACTTTAAAAAATGACGATGTTTATTCTTTTTATGCATGTAGGGTGTATATGATTGATGTTACTAATTTTATGTTTGCTATTTTTTATATTATTTTAATATGTAATTTTTTTATTTTCAGATAAACATTGAATGCAACGTAACTCGCTAATGGAGAAGGTTACAATATATTTTTCTAATCCATACAAATACATTGTACATACAATTTAAGTAATTTTGTAAATAATTGTACAAATTAGGCTTACATTTGATATTTATTAGGCTAGGTCTGTGATTCTAGCAATACGTTGTAATAAATTTAAACATAGTCATGAACTAATAATTGTAAGTCAAAATTAAAATAAAATTATTGTGTGATTGAATGTTCCGTGGTGTGCATTTAATTTATGTAATAATTTAACTTATTCACGTTTTAGTGTTAAAACTGCAGTAACGATAACATTTTACACAGGATTTTTTTAGCATACACCTATATGTTCATAATTAAATATATGTGTAATTTCCCACCTAAACGGAATCTAGTAATAATGATAAACTGCAAAATGTATCTGTAATTAATTTAGACTAACTCATGATATAATATGATTATACTCGAAGGACCTATTTCGTAATTGGTGAAATGTATTTCTGTTACTGTCTTTTACTTATCTTCTTGCTGAGATGATCAACATAGGTGTTTTTCAATTCCTAACTTATTCTGTTTTAATATGTGAAGACGTGACGTGTTCAACTTATGCTGTATTTAATTTATGTAATAAATTTAATGAGTTTTTTCTTGTTTAAACCAATATTAATTTAACAGTAGATGGTCACAGACCTAAGTTATTTATCTATTTAGTTCATTTGTGAAAAAGAGTCAGGTTGTAGCAGATTATGCAATTATGTGAAAATGTTTGAGCGAACCATATGTAATAATAATTCGTTGTGGTTTAGGCCATTTATTAAATACGTAAGGTTTGTTGATTGATGTAAATAAATTTATATTTTATGTTATTGTGGTGTTTTATTTATATTTCTGTGGTAAAGTTTGGGTAAATTAATTTGTTTTACAATAATTCATTAAAAAACAAGAACGCAAACTTAGGATTACCTCATACAATAAAAGAATTTTCTTTAATCGTATTTATTTATCAACATAACCCAAAAGTTCCTAATTTATGGACACGATTTAGCCTCATTGATATTTCAGGCGTCTCCCAAAATGATCGTGATCTTGTATGCGCACAAATGTGTAAATGCGCTAATACAAGCTTTATAATGCAAATTTGCAATATAAATGCAGCATGCAATGAGGTGATAAAGATTTTACGATTTACGAACATCGTCAAGCTAAGGAGTGCAACTCAGAGGTTGTTTGAATTCCCAATGAACACTAAATTACGACTTGACTCATTGCCTTTGTCAGTAATATTTAGTTATCTCTGAAGTTGGTAAGCAATATAATATACATTTACTAAAATGTATACACACATAAACATCCTTTTATCCCTTTCGGGGTGAACAGAACCTTGGAGATATAATATCTCTTAGGTTACTTTTTAGCATAGATATTGGGGTTGCAATGTCATAATTGTGTTCGATGGAACATAGATGACATGTTGCTAGCCCATCGCCCAATAGATTCTATTTACCGATAGTCCCCACTTACGACATACTGGGAGCGGCAGCTAGTTAGCATTCTTTTTACATCCCAGCTAGCACGTGACTTAAATATATGTATCGATACCTAAAACGTATCGATGTTATAAAAAAATCCTTTGACAGAGGTGTTCTTCAGTGTACGTAGTGTAAAGAAATAGAAGAGCATGCTTGACAAGGTCATCGGATGTAAGTGAGGCAATAGAGATTTGTCAGGATCTTTCAAGTCGGTGATCTATAAATACTGTCTATCCCGTTGAGAAGTAGAAGCGTTTATATACGTATAAACATAATATATTATTATTCATTGTGCAGATAAGTCAGTTTGATACTTGAACTTAATAAATGATTGCATTGACAGATTTGGAGTCGCGATCCCAATGTATCTATCAACAGTAACCTCCAAAACAATCTGCGGTAAAGGAAGTGAGTAGATATATACTGGCAAGGACGTGAGTTTTTTACTACTATGCCCAATAACTTCAATATTATTAATGATGTCTCCAAATATAGATTGAAAATCGAAATAAATGTATACTACACTACATTGAATCTTTAGAGAACTTTTGGAACAAATATGATTCTATATATTGAACTTCCTTTGTTTATTATATTGTGCTTGTAAATCATCATAAGTAGTGTTGTTATATACCTAAAACTACTGTGTTTTCGCTGAGCCAATTGGTGATTTTCATTTGAATCTTATGTAAAGTCGATGAAGTAGTTATTTTTTATTTTAATCGGAATATAAATGGTGCTAGACCACTGAAAAACATAGTTACTTACTTTAGTAACTATTATTACTACTACTACTATTCTTATATCTGTGCTACTACTATATTATTAGCGCCTAGGTGAATAGACGCCAAGTAGAGTCACTTCTAAATAGTTTGCTTGATCCTAACATCCATATTTTGAAGATCAAACGTCACGTAATCTATTTCAGTGGCATAGAGGCACGTGTAGTGTCATAGGATGCGGGTGGACTTTTTTACATCTTAGTGCCATTCTTAATATTCTTCGCATAAAAAAGAATTAGGGGACGCGTAGATACACTACTTATCTTTCAGTAAAACGATATGTCGCCGCTTAAGGTGGAGTAGGATTCTCAAACTGTTGTTTATTCCTATTTCTAGGCATATTGCGTCATTCGATTTAAACCGACTCTTTCTACCACTGCACTACACTGAAACAGCTTTGGATTCAACTGTGTTTCATTCTGGCTAAGTAGTGAAACTTGAGCTAAGTCTACAACGAAAACCGAATTTTTATCTTCTTATTGAACCAGGTATAACATGAAAGTATTCTAAGTCGTGCCCTATTATTACTCTCGTCTCCATGTAGAGGGATAGGTATGGATGACAAATACTTATTTTTCCCGATCCTGGTAAACAGTCATTAACACTTATTCATCTCCTCATATACACTGATTATTGGTACTAGTAACGTCACTCTTTTTCAATATTTCTTATGTTTTAATATTTGCTATATGGGAATATTCTATACTGTAATGTAATAACAGAACGAATTATGCACAATAACTCATTTAAGTAAATATACCCTGCGTTAAACTTTGACAATCACTGTGTCAAAGGTAATCCAAGATGACATGTCGGTTTACTTGTAAAGGCATTCGTCATTCTACACCTTTCTCATCAGCCACCCCTGTTTGACATTCCTGCTGCATCCGACCAGTGACACAGAGCTTCGTCCACAAGCTTTTTCAAAGAAACTCCAGCTCATCTTTCACTGGTTTAGGGTACTTTTTTGCCGTGTCAAAAGGCGATGTGCTATTTCCTATAATGATTAAGGGTGTTGTTTTTTAACGTTTTAGTACGTGATGAATAATTAAGACCGATTTCGTACATTCCATTTTTCAGCACAAGGTATAAAAAGGTCTACTCGTGCTATTTCCGTGTTACTATGATTTTTTATCAACGGAATATTGCTTAGTTATGTTCAACTAACTTTATAACTGTAAAGGTTCAAAGTTTTGAAGACGACTTAGTATTAATATACTTATAAGCATATACACATTGCCTTAGTTTAAGCACATTGGCCATTTTGTCCTTATTCTTACAAGGATTTCGAAAGGACTAAATCTTACGATCTGTCATTGAAAGTAGTGGCTTCGAGGCAAAAACTGAAGAATTCTAAAGGGCGGTATGATATATGTGTTTGCGGAAAGCAAAAACCCGTGTTAACTATTAGCTAGCATGTCTTCGTAATGATGAATGGATGTCTAAATGACAGGAGTTCAAATATACCATTTGATTTGTAATAAGGGGGTTGTAGTTCATAATTATCAAATCTATTCTAAGCGCTTCCCATGTGCTATTTCCTAATACATACATACATATAAATGTCTAAACATACACACATTTTGTTGCGTTTGCCACCAAACGTAACTTACCCAGCTGAGTTAGAACCTTTTTGCTGCGACAACAACATGCACAAGCTATACCTCCGTGTATGTTTTTGTTGCTGTAAATAAATGCTTTATTATTATTACATCTTACGGGAAGAAAGGAAGCTAGTTTGCATTCTATTTGTCTCCTAGACAAGCACGGACAATATTAAGTGATAATAGTATGAAATAATGTCTTTTAGTATAGGCGTATCCTAAGTGGGATGAAATTGAGTAGAGTACCTGATTATGTAACTTGTTTTCTTGTGTTGCCTAAGACAGTATCATATTATCCATACCTGAGTGAAATAAACAACACGATACGTTAACCTCGGTCCATATAAGGACTAAGCTATATCGAACATAATATTAGAGTTGACAAGAGGATTTGTTTAGTGCAGAAGTTAGGATGCATTTGTAAATACATAATGCTCACACACTGTACGTACATAATATTATAAGCTAGTCTGGGACGTAAAAGGAACGTTAACTAGCTGCCGTTCTTGTCTGTCTCTGTTATGTCGTAAGAGGCCATTAAGGGACTAGGGGTAATCAAATTTATTGGGCGATGGGCTAGCAACCTGACACCAATGTTCCATTAATACATCGTAACCCCGAAAATTATATATCTGAGGTTTTATCCATCTTGCAATGGATTAAAAGATGTGATGTATAATGATCAAACGGTAAAATTAGCTACTTATTAGCTACATCCATAAGTCCAGACTACTCCTCTAACAGTAACAGAGTAACAGAACATAAATCATTAACCCGATTCAGAGTACAAATAAACAAACACTCAGGCATTACCAGAAAAAACAAAACAAACCAACGCCGGGTCCCAATGTAATCGGTTTAAGCCGATGAGTAATTAATTGACCATTCGCCCGTCCCTAATGTATAAAGGGACCTGAGAATTGGTATGGATCACTGCCTCCGATAGAGACAACTCTATTGTAAGTTCGGGTAGGTTAGTGTGGAACATTGTACAAACTAAATCATAGACTGAATTAGGTGTAATATCAGACGTTTGAAGAGATTTATAGAGGTATAATAATAAGGTGAAGAAAGCTACGTGAATAGTGGCTATAGCTACTGTGATGTTAATGAAGCAAAGGTAATGTGAATCAGGAAAGATGACTATTTCTTTATCCCGACTTATCTGTACAGAAACACGCGTCGTGTTAAAATTAAAATCAGTTGCGATCAATCCTACATTATCTTCTGCTTTTTAGGTAAGGTTAGTAGTCTTAGGAATAAGCCTGGTGATTCCATAGTGACAGAGTGGTTGCATGAAACACTGATCTTGTAAACGCTTTGAATTTGAATAAGTAAAGCACATATGTATATCAACTTAAATTATCCACTCCTCCATTTATCCATTTCTCTCTAGAGGCAGCCCATGCGACTAATTGTAATAATTGTACACCTTATTTACGCATGTGTCACAAATAAAGTTTGTCTGTCTTGACTTTAGAAAGGAAGTTGAAGATTACCCAGCTTTTCGATTCTAGCATCGAAACATATACACATTCGGTGTTATAATACTTCTAATGAAGTTTACTCTATTTCATTACTTAGAAACATGGCCGTTCAAGGAGGTATAATGTAAAGATAATCGTTTGATCGTGATTAGACTGACAGAGGCGACAACTTAACAGTCCATTGTTTACTTGGAAACAAAACACTGAAAAAATAGGTAAACTATTCACACTTGGTAATGAGTAATTACTCAGTTGTACAGTTCAATGTCACACTGAGTGATACGTCAGTTTGATATAGAGTAAACATTTTTATAACACCTCCATAGAAGTCTTTATAGAAATATTTATTGTAGGATAGTCTTAATCTGTCTTTTTTGTTGCAATTTTGGGCATGTTATTGTATGGTATAACGTTAACGAAAAAAAATTAATTATTTTAATAAAAAAATTCAAGCCAACTAAGTACTTACGTAAATATATTAATATTTAAGTAAGCACTTAGATTTTCATAGCTATATATTTGAAACTACATGGATTATCACTAAATTAATCTCTCGCCTTACTACATATACAGTATATGATTTAAAATAACATTTTATAAATAACATACGAATTTGAACACTTCGAAAACGCCTAAATCTTTATTTATATGATTGCAGATCACGATTCTTAAATATAGACGATGCAATTACCTATAACTTTTTTCCACTACAATATAACTAAAACCGTTTTATGATCATCGAACTACAATATCGTCTGAAAAATCCAGTACAAGGCTTATATTAATGTTTTACTAAAGATTTAGTTATATTTAGCATCTGCCGTCTATAAAGAAAATGTGCTTACATGGTTACGTAATGGTACTGACAAAGTATCGGTATTCCATCTAGAAAAGCCGTTTAATGCCCTTGCAAGTAAAGTATTAGATATTTAAGTGCATCAATGTTTTTTAAAGGATCCTTTAGAGGCTTAGCGTAAATATTAGTTATTTATTTTATTGAACTATTGACTAAATTGAGAATTAATTTAATTACAATGAAAATTCTTTACGAACTTAACTGGCATAAAATTTGTTTCGAATAATGACGAAGTGGTAAGAAATAACAGCTTAAACGTATATGGTGATAAAACTATTTATATATAAGTGTTAAAAACAATGTTATGAATTGCATACTTAGAGCTAGTTTCACCAAATTGTCAAATAAATTCACCTTAGTTTCGTATCTGTACTAACTTAGCCTTAAACTAAATGAGTTCGGACATACATACATGTACGAGCATATACGATATCAGTTAGTATTACTTAAGCTCGCTTAGTATTCCAGTAGCCTAGGTCCCATCTGTATCTAATGCCTACCACAGTGATCAGGGTATTAGGCTACAGTAATGGAATTATCTGATCTAGACCCATCATTATTGCATTGTGTTTTGTTAAGTAGATGAGTTACTAAGATTTGTAAATACACACGCCCTTTCATACCTTTTGAGGTGGATTGAACAACGAAGAAATATTCCTCGGTGCCTTTAAGCCTAACTATTGAAGTTGAGATGATATTGACTTGAAATATTTGTGACAGGTAGCTAATCCAAAGCGCAATGGAATCTAAAATCCTTGTTTCTTTAGCCTTCTAGCATGCGGGGAAGAAAGGCGGTTGATCAGTATTTTATTGTCATCCTAGCACGAGAATGCAATTTCACCATATTCTAGCATTTTTTTCTATAACCTGGACATGAATATCTTAATATGATAATAATGATCAAAACTCCAATTTCTCCCTGTAATAGCATTTTTCTTTCATACACCTCGTCGTATCACGTATATATCTACTATATTCTACATGTCACGAACCATTAATTGAAAGTACCATGCATGTATTCATTCAATTCAATGCCTAGACGATGTCGCGTCAAGATGCCACTGACAGATGGTAGATGACGCCAGAAAAAGCGCGCGCTGCATGCCAAATTACAGATTTCCCGCGCGAAAGGGTCCGCACGATTTACTCTGTGTCATATCTGCTTGGCTTTCAAAATACGCGACACAGATCAAATGTGGGGGAAATGCGGATAATCGAAACCAATATAAGTGTCGGGAAACGTTATAATTTCTATTACTACGGTTCATGATAATTAATCTATTCAGGGACATTGGTTAGATCTTAAGTAATCACTGTAATATCTTTAAAGTCTTTGACGACTTACGAGTTTCACGAGATAGTCACTAACCAACGTGATGGATGGCGTTCCATGTCATCATGTGAAGGAATTATATGACATGGTAGCCATTTTCAATTCTTCATTCGAATTTTTGTAAAAAATAACAGTCATTTGTTCATGTATCTACCATTACCGACAAGAAAATTGCGGTCTTGCACCAACTTTTTATTTATTGCTTTCAATACCAGCTTCTGACACTAAATAAACGCTACGGGGTCACGATAACCATCATTACGGTTAAACTAAAAATTCGTGTTAGTAGAGTGAATATCGATCAACGCGTATTGAACGTTAGTGACTTGTTTACTGAAAACCTAGTGCTGTGCTAGTCTGGGACGAAAAAGAATGCTAACTAGCCATTTAGATTTAATCCTATATACCGTATTAAACAAAAGGGATGTATATTAAAGTAGCATAAAACGGAATCTATTTAGCGTTGGCTTAGCAACCTGGCTCCAATCAATGTTATTACAACCGCGACAGTTTTGATAATAGTGACCGAGGAAATATAACTCCAAGGTTCCGTTTTAATTGAAGGACGTGAATGTACATAAGCAAACGCTTTATTGGTCATCATCCCTAATAAAAAAATCGGCTATCCATCTTCGCTACAGCGGAGGCAATTCTTCGTTTATCTCCAATGTATATGTATGTATTCATTTTACTTTAATTTAAGTCTCTCAAAAATATTATGCATGTATTACTGAAACCCTATAAAGCGAAGAGGCTTGTGTCTCGCCAAGGTACTAGCTCGCATGTTTGACGATCTTATGGCGTTTTGTCACGACATCGCGACACGAGATGTGGGTGTGACGTTACGAAAGCTCAGGGAAAGTTGCAGAGATGAGTTATACGATTACATCAAGGAATAACCCATAGATATTGTTTTAACGAGTGTGATGTACGCTGTATGAATAAAGATGGGATTCATTTACATCCCTTGTTTGTTAAGTTCGACCTAACTTGATTTTAAGATGATTATTTTAAATATTCATATAAATATTTACTCTTCCATTTGTTGATTGTAAGGAAATATATTTTATTAATATGTTATCAATGCATGTTAGCCTGCTAGGTCTGAGTTACAATACTGTCACTGGTAAACAACAATGCAAAGTAAATGTGATTTCATCGTTATCATTTTTAACAGACTTTTTCAGGGATATCTAAGTGCTCCGTACTTTTTTATAATTTAATTTACATGTGTCAAATAAAATTTCATACATGCTTCAATTTAAATAAGGTTTACACAGAACTAAAAGATATAAATATCAACAGGTCATTTGAAATATATTTATCTCCGATGTTTTAGATGGGTCTGCCTACCTAATCTTTTCAAAATTCTAACGATCACATTAATAGGCTGTCTTACACGTACTAGTATTCCTTACAATGTTCAGACGAAATTATTGATCTGTTGTTGTGGTGCTCTATTTGCGAGCGGCACTTTGGCTCATAAGTTATTTAAACTGTTAACTAACGCTGTTGTCGGCCGAATAGATCGTGTGAGTTATAATGCGTTGATACTAAGACAAGATGGTATAGTTTTTTAAAGTAAATACAATCAATTGATATATTGAAAGAATAGGTATTGAAATGTAACATACATATCATAAGCTGCACAACTAGTAAAAATTGGTAATACTCAGGGATTTGAGTGACCATCATCGAGTTTATTACTGCGGACTGCCCATGAAAAGTTGTACATCTTGATGTTCTGTCAAACTCTACTAAAATAAAGAAAAAATAAAACAATATTTTTTGTACATTTAAGAGAAGGGATTATGATTTCAGCAGATTCCCCTCCATTTTCTGATTCCTAAATTTTATGGATTACTTAAACTATTATACCTAAACTTTGGCAAAGTGACAAGTTATATTATTTTAAGACACACATTTTTTACAACAGTAATTATACAGATACATAAGAAAAATAAACAGCCGTTCTACCCTGCAGATGCATGATATTCTTAATTTTATCTAAAGACACCTTCCCTACTCACAAACCCTATACCCTATTATAGGGATTGCAGCCAAAACTTTATCCTGGCTTACGGAATTCCATTTCCGAAATGGGAAGCTCGTAAACTGTGCGTCGCAATGCAACCAGGATAATAGCCTCTTAATTAACTTCCGATCAGAATAATCCTACTATTCTGTTTTGGTTGCTTCATTGGTATAAGGAAAATGGGAATAGTTTTGGAATTGAAATAGACGTTGAATGTTTTGATTGGTTAAATTTAGATAACTATTAAAATATTTTGTCTATGGATTAGCGTGCATGTGGGATAAGCTTTTGAGATTTATATTATATTTTTATAATTATATACATATATTTTGATATTGTCAATTTGTTTATGCCTGAAAGCCGGTTGCTGTCAGCGGAGCAGTTATGCAGCCTGCCAGCATCGTATACCTATACAGAAGAAGCATATTATTTACATCACTTTTTATGCTAAATGTTAACCAGCGTTCTCTTTCTTCCTTTCAAAGGTTCGAAACACTGTAATGTTTTGTATATGTATCTTTTTACTATCACATCAATCAAAGTTACGTACCCAATAAGAAACTTACTTTTGGGTTCGACGTAATTTTCGACGCCAGATGTCATTGTCCGAATTATCATTCCGTTGTTTATTAGAGGCGACTGGGAGCGTCACGGCTGGCCGCTGAACATACTAATTAGTCGTGTGAACTGATACAACACGATCCCTTAAGCCGTGCACTCCACGAAAAACGTGTTCATTTTCTGGGAACGAACCGTGATATGACAAAAACACCTCTTTTGTTCCTTGTTAAGAAGCCTTAATTGCGATAACACGCGAGGGGTTTGAAGGGAATATATTTAAGTACAATAAAGTGTCATTTAATCCACGACTTGAATGAATAGACTTTGACTGTTTGATTCATATACATATATTTATATATGACGATATATATAATACGATATATATATACAGTCCTTTAATGCCTTTAGAGGTTAGGTCTTTTTATAGTTTGAATATTAAGGTTTGATGTTATATGCAACATTAGTTAGAGTTTGTCCATCTAAGCTAATAAGTGACTTAGGACATATTATATCTCTAAGTTTCTGTCCACCCCAAAAGGGATTAAAGGTCGTGCATGTACATAAATAGCTTGTATGCACCATCTCGTAAGCCCTAAGCCCACGAAGTTCCCAGCTCGTTAAGTAATTGTATCTGATGCAACTTACATTGTGCTTAGCCCAATAACTTAATGCACAAAGCGAAATGTTATTGCGTCACCCACTTACTCAACGACGCACTGAAGTTCAAGTATTGTAACTTAAGTTAAATATCTCTTGGGGTTCCATTTTCGTGAATATTGGGGTTGTGATGTTACGTGTAATATTCGTGACAGTTTCCTAGCCTATTGCCTAATAGAATACAGAATAGACGTTGTTTATGTACACAAGTATATGTTTTATAAAGAAGTTTGTAATTTTATTTAATATTTGGAAATAATATTTTTTTAAAGGCCAATAATACCGAATTATGGTTACATAAATTGATACGACACGATTGTGAACTCAAACTCGATTAAACATTAGAAGGCAAATGTTAGGGTGGTATTACACTTATTAAATATCTTTGTCCAATGTATGTACATTTGATTTAAGAAATGGCACAACTTCATTAAATTTACCCCTGTATAAAATTATTGAATTCCACAAACATATTTAATATGTGTAAGGTAACAAATATTTTTGGTATGGTATCACTGAGTAAAGTATAAATATTTAAATATAGTGTATACGAGTATTTAGTTGGAATATAGAAATTACATTAGCCTTCATACTCCTTTTTAAAGAGTGTTATCATTATGGTGGATACTGTAAGATTA